>JAWNLO010000350.1:0-22353 GCA_035042245.1 Drosophila heteroneura
CGTATTGCGCTCGAGGCACGTTCACATAATTGGTGTCCACATAATATTTTCGCTCGTCGGCGTCTGAACGGGGCGAGAGAGAGAAGGGATAGGGGAGGGGGCATGAAATTGTGTAGAATGAATGGGCAAAATTGTACTCACTGTTTGATGTTACGTTGTTATCTGTTTTGGTCTCTGGATCGAGATTGGTGTCGGGTGCATTGTTGCTGTTGTTGCTGCCGCTGCTGCTGCCGATGCCAACCACGGAAGGTATTTCGGCTTTGGGCGAATCCTCTTGAGCGTAGCCCACGCGCAGCGAATGATGTCCGGGATCGAAGACTAAAGCACCAATCTCATCGCCGCCATACAACATTGTGCCGCCACTCATCTTGGCGTTCTATTTTCACCTTGCTTACCGCTGTGTCACACCAAAATAATGTGCAAAATGTGTTTAGATTGTGTATATTGTGTATCAAATCACCGGCAGATGCCTAAAAACTAGTGTTGCGCAGCGCACCAAAGTGAGCTAAACAAAAAGTCAACCCTGAAATAAGCGAACTTGTTTAATTTTTGTGAAATAATGCAATTTATTTTATTATTTTCTAGCATCTATAATTAAAATCACAGCCTTGTGTCTATGCAATTAATAATCAAGCGAAATGAATTATTTTATTGGAATCAACTAGTTCGATGATGATTAATGATGTTCTATCGATCGGAATGTCCATCTCTAAGGGCGCCAAATATATCGATTGCTACATTAGGAGTATTCAAAATAAAATTTTGAATTATTATGAATATTCTGTAAGCTAAATTGCAATCAGTTAGAAAGCTTTAGTCGAGAATTGCTCGACTAGTAGATACCCTGTAAACCTTTTTAAGTGGCACAGGAGGCTTTTCAATATGAAAATACGAGTAGTTAGTAAAATTGGCTTGACTTTGGATGCTGATCAAGAATATATATACTCTATAGGGTCGACATTTTAATTTATTTATATAATAAAATTACAACAGCAATTGGTGAAGAAAACTAAATTGAATTTCAAAAGTGTTAGCTTACATGAAATTTTTGATTTAATAGAGAAAATTTTGAATGATCCTGCAGCTGATCAGATACGTTTTTCATTCGTAAATCCAGGGATGAGGGCGAATAATACTGCAAAAATACTAAAAAGCCGAAATGCAACCATGCGAATTACGTTAGGTATGAAATAAGTGGAGGCCATCTCTAGAAATGGTTATCGATAGTGTGTTCGGCTAATTTTGTACTCGTTTTTTTATAATATTGAATAATGAACTTCTGAATTTAAGGGAAGAACAGGAAAATCGTCGCCTAAGAACATATTATTCAGAATGGACAACGAAAGATTGGCGGATGTAGCCCAAGTGGAGATCAACATCGGCAATATGAATTCGAATTCTCAGATAGTGCTAAACGATCTTCGCCTGCTCGAATTGCTCCACAAGTATCCATTTCTATTCAGCAAAGCTTTAGCTCCCCAGGTCGACAAGGATTATGAGGAGTGGGGCTGGAGCGAAATAGCCAAGGCTTTCAATCAGGGCTACGTGGACTCAAAGCTCAGTGCCGCCTTCTCCGTTGAGGAGCTCCAGTGGCGTTGGAATCTTCTCCGGCCCATCTGTCCATCTCTGGCAAGGGCGAGCCATCAGCTACCGGATTCACTCTGTCAAACAATTGCCAAAATCAATCAACTCGTAGCATTCGAACCCACCTCGAATGGCGAAACCCACAGTGCAGCGCAAAAATTCATGCTCACTCAGGTGTCATTTGTGGAGCAGTTGACAGAGGAGCAACAAAGGCGTCTGGAGGTTGAGGTCCTCGATGCCATCTTCAATGCGGAGCGTAGTAAATGTATCGATCACGAACTGAAGCCAGAGGTCGAGCACAGAGTGCAAAGCGAATATAATGCATTTCTAAAGAAGATACGTCTCCGGGAGTTGCCAGCCAAATCTCGTACGAAAAATGATTCGCTTCGCAACAAAAGGAATGAGAATTCTACGCCAATTATTGTCAATAATGTGGAGAGCAGTCTGGTCATTAGCAGTGTACGTTGCATGCAACCCCACGACGATGAGACGGAGGTCGAATCTTCACTGGAGATTAAAACGGAGTCACTGGAGCCAGAGCAAGAAGTGAAAACGGAAGATCTTCAGTTGCGCTATGTGCCGCTCAATAACGTCAAACACTATGTGAAAAGAGTGCGAGTGCGTCTAAAGCGTTTCAATCTTGATGACTATCTGCCCCTAGCGAGCTTCCGGAAGCGCAGCACCAGCAGCTCCACAGCCTATCGTCTGTAAGATGCGTCTTTCTTTAGTTTTATATCAAATGCACAATAAGTTTATTTAAAAAATACATTACTATAAATTACAACTTAAAGCTATGTTGTTTTTTTTTTGTTATTGTTTTTTATCTAATTTGATTTTGCAATATTTACTAAACGAAACAATTTCCAAAACAAAATAGCTAAATACAAAATAAACACACACACACACAAAAATTGCTCGTTGCCCAGCAGCAGCAGCTGTGGGTAAACATTTGTTGTCCCATATACGATAGATATAGGATACATATGTATATATATAGGATGTGGTTCCTTTTTGTCTCATTCAAAACGGGCGGCGAGCAAGGAACTTGGCTACTTGTACAATGCATTTGTTTGCCTTTCTACGTATACATGTATTGGTTTTCTTTTCTGTTTTCTTTTTTATTATTATTATTATCATTATCAACAAGAGTTACAAGAACGTAGTAAATCAACATGTCTACAAAATACAGTCCATGGTAATAAAAAAAAAACAGCGCAGCTCTAACAAGTTAACTAACAAACAACAAAGCCACACAAAACCCAGCAGTCAGTCAGTCAGTCAGTTTGATGATGATCTGGGTTCCACAACATTGTGGCATACTTTCAAATGTGGTAGGTAGGGAGAGGAGAGAAAGGGGGCGCATATCCAGTCTAAGCATTTAAAAGAGCTGATCCGCCAAATTGCCAATAAACGTGGTGAGGTTCATTGAGGAGCCCTCCTTGAATTTCAGTCCAATCGTTTTTCCATATGCCTGTATAAAAATCGCTCGCACAGCATTTAAACGCTGCTTGCGCCTGCAAAAAGGACAAAGAGATCGAAATAAATATTCGATTTTTCTATATAGTCAAGATCAGTCTTACAAATTTATGGTGTGCTTGGAGGAGTTGTTGGCGGCGGCGCCGATGCCGTTTCCCACATCTTTGGCGGAGGAGGAACCGTTGAGGAAACCGTGCGTGTTGTTGGTGATGCTGCTGTTGCTGTTGTTGCTATTGTTGCTGCTGCTGGCACCGCTGGGCATGTTGATGTTGTTGCTGCTGCTGCTGTTGTTGGTGTTGGTATTGTTGGTGCTGCTGCTGCAGTGATAACCATTGCCTCCGTTGCACATTGGAATGTTGTTGTCTGCCGGCGTCAGCTGCTGCTGCTGATTGTGTTGTTGCGCCACAAAGCGCATCATGTAACTGCCATTCATCATGGAATCAATGGAGCCAGTGTCCGTGACCACCTGCCAGCTGCCATTCGACGATGTCGACTCCTGACGCTGCCTCGCATTCGAGCCGGGCACAGAAATGGGACTGGTACGGGATCTGCTTAAAAGTATATGCATAAATATATACAGTGACAACTTTAAAAATATATATGTTACCGCTTTGGATTTGGCGATCGGCTGGTGAGTTGATTAAGGATTGATGTTGTTGTTGCTGCAGTTGCTGCTGGTGTTGTTGTTGTGGCTGTTGTGGCATAGAAGTTATCTGTTATCGACATATCACAGTTGGAACAGTTTGAGTAGCTATCGTTGCTATCTTGATCGAAGGCCAAAATGTAATCCCTGCAAGATCAAAAACAGTAAAAGATTAAATTATTGGTTAATCGCTCGACTAGCAGATACCCTGCACATAAAATGCTTAAAATTGTAATTTGTGTCATATGAAATTTTACAGATGAGATGATTAGTTGATAATTAGTAAGATGTATATTTAAAACAGTGGTTTTTATTGCTATCGGTTGTCGATTCCTATGTAATTTGATTATGTAAAGAAAATAATTTCTCGATAATATTATAGAAACTCTCTGCTCTGAGATAGGCTTGTTCATGCAGACAGACAAACGGACCGGTCTAGATCGACTCGGCTGTTGATATATACTCTTTGTGGTCGGATATGCCCTTTTCTGCCTGTTATATATTTATTATTATACGCTTTCATTTCCTTAAATTACAATTTTAAAGACAATTAAGCCTATTTGTATCTGAGCTCTACTATAAAAACTATTTTGAGTGTTACTCAAATACAAATACAGTAAAAATGCACGAACTTTTTAACTACTTTAAGTTCCTTACGGGTTTATCCCCACTTTACCCTATTTAAGTCATTGCTCGTTATTAATTTACTACCATTATTTGTGTGTGCTTTTGCTTTACTCATAAATCAATATGTATAATTATTTAATGATGTTATATTCAAGGCACACGTTCAAGTTGACAAATAGTTTAGAAAGCTCGACAAACAAGAACATTAAAATAATATTTAAATGAAACGCTTAATTCTGTTAACGATCGATTCATTAATGATGTTAAATCTAGTTGGATTTGGATTGTGTTTTAGATAATATTTCAATTGATGTTCTCAACTCACTCCTTGAGCGGCTCATCGTCGCAACAGTCGGACTTGATGACGATGATGCTGCTGCCGCTGCTGCTCGATGTCTTGGTGCGTTTGCGATGCTCCACAATGCTGAACTCCTCGTCGGTGATGAACTTGAGCACATGAAAGCAAAAGAACATAATGTCCTCGCCGCGCTTGAGGCGATCGGGCAGTTGATGGCCAAACAGATACCAGTCGTACGCCAGTGTAAAATAGGCCATTTGCAGGGCATTCAGTGATTGATGGATGAGGCCATCTGCCCACAGCGAGAGACGCACCAGGGAGACGAAGAGCGGCGTCCGATCCCAGCCGCTGATGCAGTGGATGAGCAGGCCAGAGTTATCCTCCTGGATGTATTTGAGTGTGGCGCGCAGATAATTCTGTGTGATGGTGACCAAATCCCAGTCACGATATTCGGGCCAAATGATATCAATGTCGGCAGCGGGTCCCAAATTGGGTATATTGATGTTGGCATCGTTGAACGATTGCTTCCAATTGTAGTGCAGATTCTTGGCCATGTAATTGTTGTCCCGGAACTTTTTGAAGAACTCACAGCCCGGATACGGCAGCGATAGTAGATTAAAGCTCTTATAGTGCTTGCTCGGATCGGCCTTCTCCGATGAGGAGACGCTACAGAAATAAATGTTCATTAATCACTGCAACTGCAGCACATTCTCAGAGAGATTAGACGAGACTTACGCCATAAAGTATTTGATTTTGCGATTCTCGACCATGAGGTCAACAATTGTGGACACATTGAGCGTGTGCAGCAGCTGAATATCGCTCTTGATGACCTCGTCGTAGCTGAACTGAGACTGGGCCGCATCATTCATGTGATTGATTAGCGATTCGTCTGTCGTATCCGCCTCGTTCTCCTCCCCATTTGGTGCCGCATAATTGCCGCTGAGGCAATCGTAGGCATAGTCCACCACTTTGCGTCCATATGTCTCCGGCATGACGGAGAGGGTTGCGGAACGGCAAATGTATTTGCCACGATACATAATGACGGGAACGGCGAAACGCTGCCGGCAGCGCGCATATTTCGCCATGGTGACCAATTCGCGCATCCGCTGAATATCGTACTGATCCTCATAGATAGTGTTCTGTTGTTGCACGGCCGGTTGCTGCACCGCTTGCTGCTGCTGCTGTTGCACCGATGGCTGCTGCAACGTTTGCTGCAATGGATTGGCAAACGTTACAAATGCCTGTATGCCAACGCCGCTGGCTGAACTGTTGTTGATAATGCCGGTGCCGCCACCATTGCTGCAGTTGCTCCCCGCACTGCTGTTCAATGGTGTCGCTGTCGCAGTCGTCGCACCCGTTGAACAACCTCCATTTCCAAATCCATCTGATCCTACTCCGACTCCCAGCCCAGTTCCAGCTGCACCATTGCTGGGTATTAGTGTTTTGGCCATGTGGCCATGCTCGAATTCCGGTATGAGTATGCGGCCAGGATAACGGGGACTGAGCAGCCCGTTCGTATTGTCCAGCTCGATGAGGCTATAGTCAAGCTTGAACAGAAATTCGCATTTTTTTGAGATGCCATACTCCTGAAAGGGGGGGGAAGAGAGAGAAATTCGCTGAATTAATATTAAATATCTCGCGTAGATTAGATTATTGAGCATGTTTTGTATTCAAAAAATCAAAATAGAATTTAAAAATAAACTGGGGAAAAAAGGCACGCGTTTCACAAATTAAATAAACGATAAGCAGATCAGTGGGGGTTATCTTCCATATAAAAAAAATCGTCAAGTAACCATTAAATTGTCAATTCCTGTTGTCAAATTTCCATTAACAAATTGTACAACAAAAAAATGTTCAACGCTAGATTAGAACGAATGAAAATGGAACATGCTGTTCGCAGATCATTCTCAGTTCTCACGACTCGTTCCATTTCATCGTTTCCAACTGCAACTATTGGAATTCCAACGCAAGCAAAATCTACAAAGCAAAACTAAAATTAATTTCTGATACGCATTGCAATTGTGGCAAAAAGCGAAAACACATTTATTAACGCCAATCTGAGAAAATTGTAAAGGTTGTTTCGCCAACTAAAAATAGATTAGAACAAGGCCAGAGGGGAGTGGGGAGGGACCCAAACATCTGTCCCAGACGACGACGACGACGAACTAGATAATAAAAAGGAACTAATACACGCACAAGTCAAGCCAGCTAAAACCTTGACAGAAATGGATGCCGTCCACCAAACAGGTTTTAAGCACAACGACAACAACAGCAAGCAAAAAGCATAGCAAAGAGAAATGCGAATAAATGCAAAAACAAACACGTATCGAAAACTGCGCAAAAAAATAAAAATAGCTGCGGCGTAAACTAGCAAAACACCGAATCACATACCAAAACAAACGTGGCAAAAAGAGAAGCCCACATACACACAAATTGTATACATATACACTTGCATGTGTTGTGTTGTGTGCGCAAAGAAAACGATGCAGAGCGAAACAAACGAGCAAAACAACTAAAACGCAATTACTAAAAGCCGCTAGGGGCTGTCAATGTGTACGCGCGTATGTGTGTGTGGGTTTTTCGGTGAGAGTTTTTGTGGTAGGCTGGTGGGCTGGTAGGCTGGAGCAAATTCAGTTTGTAGTGTTAGAAAGTTTCTGCGGCGAACGTCGGCACAAACAGTTTGTGTGTGTGTGGGCAGCGCAAGAACAAGAAATAATAATTGTTGTTGAGCAGCTGTAGAAATATATGCACATACAATTATAGGTAATTATTATGTAAATATTTTCTAAACACCTACACATGTCAAACAATAGTTGGTTGTTGTTTACATTAGCTAAATGAGAATGAGACAAACGTCTTCGTTCACCAACAATGTAAGTGTGAAGAGAGGCGCAGTCGCCAAGGAGCGTCATTGTATATATATATATATATATGTGTGTCTGTGCACATCTTGGTGTTTTTATCGGCAACTTGTTCGCATCGTCTCGCACTGCAAGTGTGAGTAGAGGAGGGAAATTGCTACTTGCTCAGTTTGTTGCAGTAGTTGTTGTTGCTGTTACACTCGCTCGCCTCTGTTACATGCACGAGCAGATTAGCTTGTGTGGGTATTGAACTGCTTGCTTGTGCTGTTGCGCTCATGTTATTGTTGTTGCACTTTTTGTACTTGTGTACTGTGTACTGTTGTAGTTGCTGTTGTTGTTGTGTAGTGCACATATTTATTTTCTTTGTAAGCACAGCATGCATGCAACTGAAGGGGACTGTGCTTTTTTCGCTGTGCGCCTGTTAATAAGGCGCTGTAAAACTTAAAAACAACAAACAGACGCGAGAGCGCGCGAAATCAAAATAGTTTTGCAGACTATTGTTGTTGTTGCTTTTTTGCTTTCGCTCTTTGCGATTACAATGCAATAGTTTTGCTGTGGCAGTTGCAGTCGACGTCAGCGTCGTCGTCGCTGTTAGCAGCGATCAGCATCGACTGCTGTTGCTTTTGCTGCCGTGACCCAAAAAAACAAAATTTAAGACGAAGACTGCTGCTGCTGCTTACAACATTCGCGTCTTGTCTTCATATATCTCAATCTCTCGCTCTTCCTCTCGCTGTCTCGCTCGCGCCAGGCTCTTTGGCTCAGGCAAATGCAGTTTTCTTACAAACCCGGATTTTGAAGACTTTGCCACTGCTGGGCAAGCAGAAACCGACGCTGCTGCCTGCGACACAGTTAAGTTTTTTTCTTTCTTTGCAGCGCCGCGCTGCTGCGCTTTCTGCAATCAAGAAACCAAACAGCACCAACAACAACCAACACCAATGCGACAGCAACAGGGACAGCGACAGCAACACCGACGCCATTATAGACCAAGACCAGGCCAACAGCAGCACCAGCAGCAGCACTGCTAAGAAACCAGAAAAGAAATGAAAAGAAGAGAAAAACACAAAAAGGCAGGCAGAAAATATACATTTCTCGTTTCGTTTGGCTTGGCTGCCATTTTGGCAAAGGCTTATCAACGGGCATCACATATACATATGTATATATGTATGTATGTATTTGATTCATGCATATTCATCAATTGACGGTACACGGAAAATGGGTTTTCTTGAATGAATTATTCACAGGGCAGGCAACACTGAAAAACAAGTTGACATCGAGAGTTCCGGCCACTGACCACACTTCGACTCGAGCATGCATTCTGTTAAGTTCCGTTGTTCTTGCTGTTGTTGTTGTTGTTGCTGTTATTATCAGCCTTGCTTTGCGTTCAAAGACCCCAACAACAGCAGCTTAACAGCCAAACACGTTTTCGTTAAACACTCCTCTCTGTGTGTTTATAGTGTTGGGAATTTGTTTTTTTCTTCTACATATTTAATTTTGTGAGTAAACAACACTATGCAAATTCTTCAACACAGGTTCGTTAGTAAATAATAATAATAAATTATTAGCTTCAGTCTTTGACTACTAATAGTTTTATCATTTGGTATTTTTATGTTTTTTGTAAATTGAACATTTACAAAAAAAATAATTTCAGACTAAACAACATTTTGAATATGCACAATTAATGTGACATTAATATGCAGTTGGATAAGGTCATTTTCAATTTCCCCATCTGAATTAACATTTACAGATTTTTGTAGACAACTAAATTGAACCATAAATTAAAATAAAGGCCAGCGATCTTCTCTATGAAAACTATATGATATAGTTGTCTCGTATTGATGATTTTTGGTCCATGATGGTAGATGGAACTGATGAATTTGGTCTGGATAACTTTGCAAACAAAAAGGTAGTTCTAACTGATGTCGCTCCTATAATTAGCTATATGATTTACTGATCCGATTTGATTCGACTCCAACATATGTACTATATACAGCCAAAAGACGAATATACTCAAAGCTTTATCAAGATAACTTCAAAACTAATGGAATAATATTGTACTGGGTTAGTAAAGCTGATCAAGAATATATAATATCTATTCAATGCATTTGCAAACCTTACAACAAAATTATAATACGCTCAGCAAGCGTATAAAGACGTATAAATAGTTTTTTTTAGCAGGAAACTGCAATCTTGCATACATATATGGAAATATGCATTGCACATTGGACATGAGCTTTGTTTTAATTATTTGAAAGCAAATGACATCAAGTTGAGGTCGTTTGCAATCAGGAAGAGTTTTCGGTTTCAATCTGACAAGTGTTAAACAGTCACACACACACACACATACACGATGAACACGAGCAAACAATGTATGTATGTGTGTGTGTGTGTTTTTTTTTTCAATTTGGTATCCGATCACAGTCTGCTTTTCATGTTCGCCTGGCAATCAGTTCATCCAAAAGTCTCGCAGAGGTCATTGTTAACGATGCCGTCACTGATGATGATGATGATGATGATGAGCTCCCATCATTACTGCCGTAAATATCATTTGAATTTTGTGAGCGTGTGGCACACAGTGATGGTGCAAAATTCGTAGGGATTGCTTAATAAATATTGTCTACTAGTAGCGGAAACTAATTTAGTAGTTAAATAATCATTAAATTGTTGTATACAATTATAAGCTACTCTATAGAGATAGAAAGCTAAAAAAGTAAGCAGAGATATCGTTATGTTTATCAAAATTTGTATTTAATGGGCGGTTGGATATAGAAAATGGATTTGAAATGGGAACAGTAACTTTACCGATTGAAATCCAATTCACCCTGATTATTTTATAATTTAATATAAGAAATTTTTGTCATCAAAAAAAGACAACACATTTTACTTGATAATAATAATATCTAATAATCATAATATTTATAAATTTCACATTCTCATGAATACACTTATTCGCTTTAGCTATATATAATAAATTTCAAATTGTTTGGCAGCTGTTCATAATAATATACAAAAATAATTATTGTCGACGAGCGTATTCAATGCTTAAAAATACAATTCAACTGTGCTGTTTGTTATTTAGTTCCATTTCCTAACATATTTAAAAGCGAATTCAAGTTCATAATAAAATCTTTTAATGGGTTTTTGTTGTTCATCAAAGTCACGCCACGCACACAATTTCCCATTGCCAGCTTTGGCATTGATTGCATTTGATTTGTGAAGCCGAAGCGGCAAGCACATTCCACAATTCTGAGCGCCCAAAACGAATCTCTCGTTGCTTTCAACAATTTGTGGCCGATGGATGTGAAAGAAAATCGCTAGCCCGCCATTTAAATTCTTATCGATTTTATCTGCTCGCTAACAGGCATTCAGGATGCAATAGTAAGCAGTCGAAGCATTATTCTCATTATTATCAGGCGATGGGGGAAAAGTTTAGCAGGAATCATTCGGCTTCATTATGCGAACCCAGCTCTCAGATCTGTGGCTGTGGCTGGCTGTGTCTGAGTTAAAACTTAAAATGCCCGGTCGAAGCATCCAAATCCAGGCGACGGTCCCTATTTACTGGAAAAATTGGAAAATTTCACAGCAATCGGTTTCGAATCGAACTCGTTCGCTGCAACAACAACAACAACAACAACAGCTCCAACCAACTACACATCCACCACAGCAGTTCCAGCTTCAAGCTATAGTTTCAGTTCCTGCTGCAGCCACATACACTCTCTCCCCCGTCTCTCTGTCCCTCTCTCACTCTCTCTCTCGCTCTCTATAGGCCGGACATGCGCCTACGCATTGAGTTGCAGTTTGCAGTTCCCGTTAGCATTTCTTCCAATTGGCAACCGCCACGACTTTCATGCGCACCTGTCCCAAGTGTCGTCTCCAATTCGAACAACGCACGTTGCGGCAACAGTTGTCAGCTGCCACTGGACAAACGCAACAAACAAGTCTTCTAACACAACTAAGCGACCATCAATCCAAGGCCACATAACTTCCATGCCCGAAAGTTCATGCAACAGGCAATCATAAAAGTTCGAGGCCAAAATCTCGTTCGCACAGTGGGTTTAAAGTTAAAGTTACGAAAAAATAAAAAATAGTACAAAAATTAGCACTTTTAGATAAGCAATGCAGAGCTTTAAAAAGATCTGATTTTCTTCATCTTAGGCAGATAATGAAATATGTTTATCTTGGATGTTGCTGCAGTTTAAACTCTTCTAAGGATAACATGAAGAAGGCTCCAAAGTGGCTGGAGATCAACTTGTTTCACTTGCAGTACAGTTGCGGCTCAACCATGAGAATGAGCGAACAATATAGCCTCACTCATTTAAGGAAATATTAGGGATATAATAACTTTATTTTTTGTTCTTTCAATATACAGTTTTAATTTAATTGCCTATTCGTAATAAAGACCTATTTAAAAACTGTTAACCATTTTTAGATAATCAAATAAATAAATATATAAATACATTTTTGGAAAATAGTTTTGATTTGCACGCATCATGCAAAGGAGCCATTTTTTTTTCTGTATTTCGGTCGATATCGGGCACTGAAAGAGCTAGGCTCTTTAATTTATATTCTAGAGAATAATAACCCTTCCGTGAGGTGATTGTTCAGACTTATGTTTTTAATTTTTATATTAAGTAGATCAAATTAAATATGTTAAAAATATATTTATTTGGGATTTGATTTAGGAAAAAATTCGTTTTTAGGTTGTAAAAAAATATTGTTCATAAATAAATTTAAAAAAAAAACAGTAATGTATTTTTAAGTATGCAAATAAAAAACACAAAGCTTTAAATGGGCAAAATAATAATTTAAATACAATTAAGCACAAAGCAAAGCAGTTTATCATTAACAATTTCAGTTTGCAATGGGATGTAATTTGATTTGCTTATATCCGAAGATGATTAAGCATATATGCAATAGCTTCCAGTTTGAATTATACAGCAATAATTTGACAGTGTGCTACGAACGAGTTGCAAGTTGCAGCGACTGGAAAACATTCTCTGTTTGATTTATGAGCGCCTGTCTGCAATTTCCATGTCGCCCACACAATGACAACGGTACAGTGGAGCAGACACGAGAGATGAACGCCACTGTGGCACTGTGGAGACTCGCTAAAAACGTAGTTGCATCCACACACACAGTTGATGCCAGGCGGCACAGGCGCCCAGCAGAGTGCAGCAACCGCAAAGCTTAAATAAATGCCACGTCGTCGTCCTGCGCACTGCTGTCAATTCCCCACAACAATGGAAAGAGCCCCCTTAGCCAGGCCACACTGTGACAACACAGCTGGTTGGGCTGTGCTGGATGGGCAGCATGCAACTACCCCCAAAAACAGGAAACAACGTTGAGAACATTGCAGTCCGGGGGCGTAACCGGCTGCTGCATACTCTGGCAATATATATACCCCTATCGGGAGTGACTATTTTATTTATTTACTCTAGCTGTTGATCTATACGGGAGTTGTCTGTAAAAGGTTAACAACCAGTAAGAGTATCTTCCAAATTTGGTTACTCTATATATATATATATACTTATATTATATATAAATATCCTGAAGTAGTCACCAGCAAACTGTACTTCAAATTTGCTGACCCTAGCTTTAAAATTGTGAGAGATGTGTAGTTGTATCGATTTACAGTTATCGATGTTATCGATATCCCAGTTGCCCATAAGCAGAGCGAACCTTTGACAAATATGTACATTCAACATTTCAAGGAATATGCTCCATTACCTTCGTTAACAGCGTATAATAGATATATATGTGCAATTTGTGCGTGGGCGTTGCAAATGTATCTGTTTCGTTCCGTTTTGTGCAGACTGGAAGAGATTTGGTTGCAGGAAGTATACACACAAACAAGCCTGCTACATGCAGCTACCTGCAATCGCAGTAGCAGTCGCATTCTCAGATTGCCTGGGCCAGGCCAGCAAACATTTTCAATTGCGCAGTTTTTGTTTTTTTTTTTAAACGAATTTTGTGCAAAATTGCTTTTTGCACAACAAACGAAGAAAGTAGAAATATTGAAGAAAAACGAAAAAATTTGCTGAATGGCTCTCGAACTGGAGGATCATTTATTTTTTGCTTTTCTCACCCTGGTGGCTCTGGAATTCTATAGCCTGATGCATTTGCTTGCCATTTTCTTCAACACTTTTGGCATGTTGATGACCACCATCAATCTTTGGCTACAAACCAACAACTAAGCAACAACAACTGATAAATAGAAAAATAATAATAACAACAACAACAGGTGGGTTGCTGTGCAGTGTGCAAAAAAGCTGAACAAAGCCAGAAAGTGAAATGAGAATATAACGTGTACTATGTAAATATATATAGACTTATCATATATATATATATATATATTTGTATATCAAATTATGATAAGTCTGTTCAGCTGTAGCTATTTTAAACTGCTGGCCAGCAACAAACATAATTTTCACTTTTGGCGCCCACTCGAAAGATATACAACACATGAATGTGGCACAGTCTCGTCTACGCACACTCCAACAATTATGCACTGACAAAAAAGAATGTGTAAGTGCGCAATGAAGGCAAAATGCATTGTTAAGCTATATATATATATGTACAGTCTTAATCAGCATCAACATCCGATTTATGTCATATCTGTCTGAATGTAGTTTATTACATTTTAATTTTACTTTAATTTAGTTTTTACTTCATGTATTTTTTATATATAAAATGATGATTATTATTATTATATAAAATTAGTAGATCCAGTGTTAATTCTTAACCCAAATTTTGTATTAAGTTGATTTCTTAGTTATATTTTGATATTTTTAATATTATGTTTTTAGTTTGTGCTATGTGATAATTTAAATAGAATTAATTTAAATATATAAAAAATAGAGAAATGCTATTGTCACTTTGAATGCATAATTTTAAATATCCACTTGTTTTGCTCTGTGTACACAAACTGTACAAACACACACACACACGGTTGTTGTTGTTGTGCCTGGGCTATGTGAATTTCAGTGGGCAAGGTTTGTAATAGAAACAACCAAAATGCAAGCAAACAAAAACAAAACAAAATAAAAACAAAAAACATTTTTAAAGCCGAAATAGAAAATATGATACATTTTTAAATATAAACAGGTACAGTAAACACTTGATAGTTGACACAATTCAGTGCCAAAGATCAATTGAAAACTATATTTTTTAGTTTAAATTTGGTTTTTATTTTTCTTTTTTTTTTAATTGTTTATTTTCGCAATATTGCACTTTCTGTTATATTTTTGCTATTTTTTTGCCAGCGATTTTTTTAATGAGCTTTTGAAGGTTAATATTTAATCGGGTGTCGCCCTGGCAACAGCCGATTAAAGCTGATTGTAAACAATTCTAAATTGTTGACTTGTTTTATTATTAAATTGCTGTTTGAGATAGGCTGAAATATAATATATAAATATATTATTATTATATATATATATTCAAATGCTCAACACATTGCATTTGTTTTGCCAACATTCCTTAACGAAACAACATGTTTTTGCAACAAATAATTTTTCAAGTCCAGTTGCTGCCTAATTATCGATATCTGCACAAATTGCAGACAAACAGTGCTGCTGCTTTAGCCTTTTTTCGGTCAGATCTGTGCTTTTTATCATGAACCAATTAAATATGAAAAAGAAGTATATAACACGCGTAAGCATGTCCGATACCATAAGGTATATAAATTCTACATTTGTAAAGATATAAGTTTATAGTTGATATATTATATACGCAGACATATTATTGATCAACTGTATAAATTCGATTAGGATCGGATAAGAAATGCAGATAAGAAAGACCAAAACGTATTTTCAAACAACATCAAAATACTTTCGCGATAGAAATGTTTTATATGACACAGAGGATTTTGAGAAACATCATTTTAGTAGTTAATAGGTTTTAATTCAACCATTAATAAACTTAATTTTAAAATGTGACCTGTTTTTATTATTTTCCTATTTCTATTGCCCCAGAGAAAGTCTCCATTTCGATGTTTACCTTCTTTCGATATTAATATATTTGCAAACATTTAATCAGTTTTAGCTTGCTTAATGCAATCTCAACACATCCGAATAGATGGCGGGCAATGAGCAGAAAGACGCCTGGGCGCAGCGCATGAAGAGCTTTCAGACCAAACAGGTGGACATCAATCGCATAATAATGAAATATCTGATAACAGGTGCGTATATATATACATATATATAAATATATATATAAATATATATATAAATATATATATGTATAGGTCCCCATATCAATTATACTTATCGCCTTATCGTTCAGTAGGTCATTCAAGTCCCATTATCGCTTTTTTTTTCTTCTTCTAATTTTCAACAATCAAATCTGAAACTTCAATAATTTTCCACAAATTTCTTTCTTTTCTTTTTTTTGTTTATTTTTAGTTTACGAAATTTTAAGTTACAAATTTGAACAACTGAACGATGATGGGACTTGTGAGCCACAAACCGATGATAACAATTATGAACTACTTTACTATTTGGGACTCAAACCGAGAACTGAACCATTGGTTCAGTGAAAGATGGAGTGGGAGACAACTCTCGAGAGGATTGAGCAGAGGTGCAAGCAATACCTAAATTTAGAATTTATATTTGACAGACGGCTACATGGGTGCAGCGCAGAGATTCGAGGCGGCGGCCAAACTCCAAGAGGGTGGACTCCAAAACACCCCGGATCATCTGGCTCGGGTCAAGCATGCGGTGCGAGCGGGACAGTTGCAGTATGCCCTGGATCTGGCCAAGAAGCTATACCCCAAGCTGTACGAGAGCGACAACTACATGTACTTTCACATGCAACAGCTACGCCTCATCGAGCTGATTCGAGAGCGAAAGCACTTAAATGTGGGGACCAATGCCAACTCCTCCTACTCCGTCAGCTCGGATCCCTTTCAAATGGAGCAGCAGCAGCAGCCAAGTGGATCGCAGCCCAGTTACCGGGATGAGCAGATGAGCAGTGAGCTGGATTGCATGGCAATGATTGAGAACGAGCAGGCTGCTTGCATGGAGCCAAAAATGATGTTTCTGGTGAAATTGATACTCTGGGCGCAGGGCAAACTCGACAAGGATGGTGTTGGCTGTGGCCTCGATCTGGAGTGCGAGGACTTTGAACTGGAGCTGAGGCGTGCATTGCAGAAGAATAGCAATTAAATGAAATTCAACTAGAAAAACGAACGATTTTTGATCATTGATCACACTAGGTTATGATAATATTAACTAAGGTCGAAACAACAGGACGCAATCTGGTGTCTACTGCTATACTATATAGAAATTTAAGGAAAATGTGGAATGCAAAAACCTACCTATATTTATATAAATGTATATGTGTACAAGTTACAATTTTTTTTTAGATGTGCTTAAATACAATTATTAAAGTTCTTGATGTGCAGCTAACTAGTTCAATTGTTTTTTCATTCGGCAAAAAGACGGGTTGATTCCAAGTTTCATTTAGCTAGCTTCAAAATTGAGGGACGATAGCAATGCTGATCAGGCACATATAAATACGTTATGAGGTCGGCGAACTTGACTAAAATATAGTCTGGACTCAGCAGTTATTAACTGCGAAAACTGTCTTTTATTGCTATAAGAAATCGACTTGTATCAATAGTCGCGAGAGACAGTTATCGATAAAAATAAAGACATCTGCCAATGGCAAACAAGAACTGATGAGCCACATTTAAAGTCTATAGCTCTTATAATCTCTGAGATCGGCTTGATTATACAGATGACTAAGTCTACTCATCTTTCGATGCTGATCAAGAAAAAAAATATATATATATATATCTGTTAAAGAAAAATACACTTGCAGACCGGAGTCCGTCCACCTTAAATGCTATTTTATTTAGTTTTGAACCGTATATGGTATATAGTATATAAATAAATATACACTTTGCATTCGCTTATGTAATTCGCCTGGATGGGTCGGACTTTGCCATATCTCTCTGAAATTGACTGTGACTGTGACTCGTTGAGTGGATGTGGCGCTTATTCATTATGCAAGGTCGAAAATAATTATAATCTAAAACGCAAATTGCTTGCTCACGTGCCGCTATTAATACACTTTTCTTTAATTACAAACAAAACAAACGCAGATAAATAAAATACGACGAACGGATAGAAAAAAACAAATACAAAAAATAAATTTAAAAAAAAATCACCCATAAAACAAATCCACTGAGAAACCGAACATTTCAAATTGAAACGCAGCTCACAGTTATCGTTAATTGCAGTTTTCTGATAAGCAACTTAATTTTAAACAAAGTCAACTCGTTGTGCGGGTCTAACAAAGAAAGACTCAGGCAGGTTGAAGAATTCTTATACTCCTTGGCCAAAAGGTGGCGAGTATATTAGACTTTGAGCAATGTTCGTGTGTTTCTAAATGTCAAAGTAGCTTTTATCTATCTGTCAAACAAAGACTAGAGAAATATTGGTTTTGAAAATCGGTTCATGTAAATTAAATAATAAATAAATAAGTAAAATAATATAAATAAACAAATTCGCTCGCCCGTGTTAAATTCAACGCAATAGCGCAATATAATTAAACTTTTCCGTTGTCAAATCTGAAGTAATTTGATCAGTTTGATATTGTTTTTCGTTTCGAATTCAACTAAAACTAATAAACCCAGATCGTGTCGATTAAGCAATCAGAAAACGATGAAAACAGAACAGGTTCTAATTCCATCGTCAGAACTATTGGAATTATTTATTAAAATTATTGATATTCATTATTATTAATATTATTGATATTAACTCTTAAAAGACCAAAGAAATAGTTCGTCTGACCAGTGCTTAAGGAAAATAATAATAAATAAATTATAGAATTTTTATTAAAAAATAATAAAAGATCATTCAACTTATTAAAGGTAATTTGTTTTTTTTTTTTAATTGCCGAACGAGGGCATTTCTTACGTTTTTACAATTAAATTTGTGTAGTCACTGATAAGGAAAACTATTTGCGTTGATAAGTAGCAAATGTTTGATAAACGAACATTCTCAAACGAATACTAGCAACTGCTGCAACAAAGTAGCAAGCAGGCAGCCAAGACAAATATTTACTTTCAAGTTGAAGTGCATTTCTTATTTATCAATTGAATTGATTGCAAACCGTTTGTCGCTTTTTATCAGTTTTTGTTCAAAGCGTGCAAGTTACGCAGAGGGGGTGTGTGAAAGGCGATTGCGTTTGTATTTTGCTGCTGTTTGCGGTTTTCATTTACATATCTAAATACTCTCTCACTCTCTCTTTCACACACACATATGCATAGGCCACACTTGTACTTCAACGCAGGCACACACATGCAGAACGTATCATGTATGAAAGTTTGTTGCCGGCTAATGCTTAGATGCCTGTTCACATTCAGCGTTAACAGACAAATTTTGAGCAAAAATCCAACAGTGAAAAGAAATGTATGCAAATTTTAGAGAAATTCATTTCGAATAAAATTTCCTCATTTTGCTTAGGTCGCTTGCATTTTTTTATTTGATTTTTTAGTTGATAAGTTCACATTTCTAACATTTTTAGCAGAATTTAAAACCAGTGTGCAGCGAGAAGTATACGGTAAATATTTGAGTAATGAGTTGAGGCCTGTCAAACAAATAAGTCAAGTGCGTGTCAAACAATTTGTTGTAACTGCACATTGACTACACACACCCACCCACAAAAATAACCGTATATCGAAACGAGGGCAAAGCAAAGAAGCGAAGCAGAAGAGGAAGGAGAACACCCCAAAAAGTCGCACAGCATGTCAAGCAGTAGAAGAAGCAGCAGAAAGCCACTCAAGCATGTTGTTGTTGAGTGAAATAAGTCTTGAGACGAGCTCATCGATTTCTAGTAAAAGTGGAGCGGGGTATAAAACGGATTTTATATGAATTTTGGGGCGCGGCACCCAAATTGTAGCGCAAGGGTGAAGCGAATGAGGGTTGGGAAAGTATGTTGACCAGCTTAAAGTCACTGTTAAAAGTGAACTTTGAAGCGGTCACAGCATAGCATCAATGTTAGTGTAAATGTTATTGCTATTAGTTACTGTTATTGCACGTGCACGTGCGTTTCAATACATGTGTGTATGTTATGTACACACATCCATATGTAGATAATGTCACAGTGTGGTGAACTTACCGTTGTGCCTTCCTCAAAGGCCGCCGCCTCGAATGATTTTTTTTCGAAAATTTCTAATAGATCGTGTAAATCCGGCTGTGTCACGTTGACCATTTCGTTTAGCGTTATGCTGCTCATTTTTGCGGCGCTGCATTTACCGTACGTTTTTTTACTCTTTTTCTGCTTTTCTTTTTGTGGGTGTCGCGTTCGTCTATGTAAATTATATGTTTGTGTTACGCACACTTGCACACTTTACTTTTACTCTTCTTATTATTTTTTGCACACATACAGACACTCAAAATATATAGATAAATATGCACAGTAGATTAAAACAATTCCAACTTGCGATTAGCTCGAATTTGAATTTTATTTTCTTTCTATTTCTTTTTGTGGTGTCTGCTTTAATCTGCTTTCAATGTTTGCTAGTCAACGCCTTTTTAGGCTCGAATGCGACGTCATCAACTTTAGCCGCGACGTCAGCAGCGACTTTGGCATCACAGCACAACGACGACGACGAAAAAGCAAACAACAATCTGCACACGAAATGGAACAAATTTTGTACAAATTTGATTCATTAATTACGCGCTAGCGTTTTTACTATATTTCTTTAGTTTAATTACGACGTAAATAGCACACACAGCGAACCGAACACAACAAAACTCTGAATGCGTATGTGTGTTGCGTGTATGTTTATTCGACTGCTAAGCTAACATTTTGCAAACATGTTATTTAACAGCCAGTGGCAAGTTTTTCCGATTAAATACCAACACTGCTCTTGTATGCAGCTCGACAGAAAATGCGTAATTATTGATCTTGTATAAACAATATTTTTTATAATTGCCGTAATGGGGAAACTTTTAGCTGAGTTTACTTGATAACATTGCCATAACAGAGCATAAGCAGTGCCGCATCAACGGCTTATGTCAAAATACTAGAGCTGACACACAGTCGATAGCAATTTCGATAGCAAAACAACAGAGTGTTAACAGTGTGCCACACTCTACAACAAAATCGAGTATTTACTATGGGTAGAACAAATAAATTTATTTATCTGCATTTTGTACGACAATAACAGTTATTTTGGAATCGGGCACTAGCAGTACCTCATGGCATTTTGTGCGAACTCTTAGCATTCGCAATTCATCAGTGGGATCAATTTTCTCCATTCCACGCTCCATTCTGCCGCGCAGCTCTTGAAATAAACCAGCAAATTTCACCGAGTTCTCAAATTCCATGGTACTCTTAACCGGATGACCGAGTTCATTTATAACCACAATATCGCGAATATTTTTCTTTTCCTGAATCTGTCTGAACGCTTCTTCCACATAGCGAATTGTTCGAGGTGGCTTCAAAATAATTCTTATTTAGCAATTGAACTAGTGAAATTTAATTAAATATTACCTTTGCTGGCGGGCTCTTGAACATATTTATCCAAATTAAAGTCGGTCAAAATTTTGTAATATTCTAGTTTTTTTGGTTGTCATGACAAGTATCTAACGGTAACGGCTGTTTTATAGGCTTGCGGGTCAAATCATTTAGTGCAGTATGACTGATACTTGGTTTGCTTAAGAAATGTAGTCATTTCCAGATTTATATTTAGAATTGTTTGAACTTTCTTTTTAAAATAATCTTATAATTTAAGCAAGGGAAGTGCCAATAAATTTCAGTAAATATAATTTTCCGAAAATACCAAATGATTGGTATTTTTTGCGATTATTTGCGTTATTTTTAGTTTCTGCATACTGGTCACACTGCGCTATCGAACAAACAAAAGTTTATTTTCCTTTTTGCAAAATAGTCATTTTGTTGACGACAAACTCAAATTCATAGTAAAAATGGTAAGTTGTTGACAAAAATGAATTATTAAAGTTAAATCTCAAACAATATTGACAGTCTCAAGAAGTAGAAGAGACGTTGAAGCGAATCCAAAGCCACAAGGGAGTCGTCGGCACAATTGTCGTCAACAACGAAGGCGAGTGAAATACAAATTAAATAAATAAATATATATATATATGTATATGGGAAAGTAACACAATGTTTGGCTTATTAGGTATTCCGGTGAAGTCGACGCTTGACAACACGACAACCGTTCAATACGCTGGCCTGATGAGTCAGCTGGCGGACAAGGCGAGAAGTGTGGTGAGGGATTTGGATCCATCCAACGATATGACATTCCTGCGAGTTCGCTCCAAGAAACATGAAATTATGGTTGCTCCCGATAAGGACTTTATTCTTATTGTCATACAGAATCCAACCGATTAAATTCCCATAATTGCTTATAATTGCTGTAAACCTTGTCTATTTATTTAATCTCCTTTATACAATGATTTCATGCAGTTGGAGGAAAATTTAATTAATGCTGTTTTTCATAAATAACAATTAACTGTCACAGCTGTGATCTCATTGGGAGGCGTAACAGTAATAATAACATTTGCCTTATTGTTATTAGCAGTGGACAGCACTGTTAAATCCAGTGGGCAATGAGAAGTGAAAAAGTAGTATTTAAATATCGAAAAGTAATTGAGATTGTATTATTTTTTAAGATTAAAGCCAATTTTTAATTCGTAAAGCTAGATAAGCATTCTCTCTTTAAAAGTAACCACAACACAAAATTAATGTTTTTGTTGCACTACTCTAAATAAATACTATACATGATTTGCACATTTCAATATATCGCCATCAAATATCGATATAGTTTTGTATCGTAGAAAGCCCCATCAATATCGAGAAAATTGGAAATATCGAGAGGATGTAGCAATACATAA
>JAWNLO010000352.1:0-34817 GCA_035042245.1 Drosophila heteroneura
CATACGGTTCAAAGAGAAAACGTGTTTTTCCTGAGGGTTGATTTAGACAATTAAGAATGAAAACGAAAACTAGAGCTGACGTGCTGAATGCAGTTGAGAGCATCGGCAACTAATTAAAACATAAAAGAAAATGTTACGCCTGATAGATATGGGCAACTACATGTACATATGTATGTATACATATACTTTATTTATTAAATAGCTCCACTATGTTTTCACTTGAGAGACGTATCATATTTATAGGAAGCTTCCTAAAAGCGCACTGAGAACGCTTATCTAACTATTTGGTCTGTCCAAACCAGACACACCATTTCACAAATTGAGCAATGGGTGAAATATATTAAGATCTCTTTATTTTTTAACGTTTCTGATCAATCGATAATTATTATTTAAAACTGTTTTAATTATAGATACAGATTAATGTATTCATGCCTCTGTCAGCTGCCTTGAACGAAGAACAACTTTCAAAAATATTTGGAAAGAAAATGAAGACCGTTGCTCAGTGTAAATTAAAAATTATTTATGTCACCGAGGTTCCAGTTGTTGAATTGGGAAAGATGCGGTTTTTAGATTTCTCAGAAAACTTAAAAAAAAAACAAGTAAGAATGCGATCTACATTGGGTGTTAAATATATTGTAGTTATATTTGCAAATATCGCATTAAACTAAAAAAAAAGTAATTGAGATATGTGTACTTGTATACACCAAATCGTAGATAACGCTGCAGAATACATAAACACTCACACACCCGATAAGGCGTGCATAGGAATACCTCCACTGCGAGTCATTGCTTTTCGTATGAGGCGACTAATATGTCACGGGGATGATAGTCCTCGGATAAGTGCCTCATTAAGATGGCATTGACCAAGTCGATTCTTGTCCTGAGTAGTGTAAGCAACTCGTGACATTCAGCAGTATGCCAGGTATCCCCGGGTAAGCCGCTATACATCCACCGGCCAAGCCATACGAGAAGGCGAATAATACAGAATCCAGCTCTTGTGATGTGAATACACTAATGCGATGTATTACGGATGCCTGCAATGAGAAAGCCTATCTATGAGAAAGCCAAGCAGACGAGGAAAACCCTGCTATTGGTGGAGTGACGAGATAAACCAGCTAAGGAAAGCGTGCTTACTGGCGAGAAGGCGTTTCCAACGTGCCGGGGGCCGCCTGGAATTTGCCAGTAAGCTGGAGGATCTCAGAAGACCCAAAAGAGAACTGATACACAGCATTAAAATGAGCAAAGATAGCTGCTTTCGGGCAACCTGTGAGGAGGCTGACTTGAACACATGGGGAACCGCTTACAAGGTGGTAACAAAGAAGATCCGAAGTCAGGAGACTATAAAGGTGATTTGCCCTACGGCTTTAGCCGCCATTGTGGCGACGCGGGGAGATAAAAATGCTCCGGGACTAGACGGTATCCCGAACAATGCCCTGAAACTTACGGTGCGAATGATACCTGACGCTTCTGGTGAAGCATAATCCAGATGCCTGCAGGACGGAATATTTCCGACGCGATGGAAACGGCAGCGGCTGATAATCTTGCCAAAGGGGGATAAGCCGATTGAAGATCCCTCAGGATATAGGCCGATCTGCCTTTTGGATACAGCGGGAAAGGTCCTGGAGAAGCTAGTTCATAATAGACTACTATGGTTTCGTGTTGCAGCCAAGGCAATTTAGGGTACCAGTTGGATATGGGGCGCGGAGTATTGTGCTGTAATAGCACTGAACATATGCAACGCGTTCAACAAAGACGATCCAAGGAGTTACGAGGTGACAGCAGGAGTTCCACAGGGCTTAGCTCTTGGCCCACTGCTGTGGAACATAATGTACGACGAGTTATGTAGGCTTCAGTTGCCTCAGGGTTTCGGTCTTATAGGCCTTGCAGAAGACCTGGCATCCCTCGTGGTGGCCAAGGACCATAGGGTGGTAGAGACGGGAGCGAACGCTGTTCTCACTACAAGCCAAAAAAGTAATTGAATACATTCAGGTGCAAGTGAGTTTTGTAAAATCGAAAATTATTGTTTACTTACAGCAGAAGCCTGAGATTGATTAGAGAGAGCAGTAAAAGGTACACTTTTAAAGTATAAGCAATCCATTATTCAGAACTTGTTCAAAGTGCACGGACTACACGCTCGTTAACAGCGGCGCTGACATCGTTACCAGAAAGAATAACATGATTTAAGCTGAACTTGAAATCCTAGCCGAAGTTAAAAATTTATGTTTTTATTTTCGAACGGAATGAAGAAATATTCCTCAGCATGCTAAAATGGAAATATGATTTTATGTATAAGATATGTGAAATATATAAGTAGTAAATTCTAAGTATATTTTCCCGCAGCAGTTTTTGGTGGCATTGTTGTTGGCGTAGAGAATGTTAATTTTTTCAGTGTGTTGTTGTTCGCACCGATAATGGGCGTTGATCGCTGGGGTGTTTGATTATTTACTGGCAAGCTATATAAAACGCCACTATATAGAATGATTCAGCGTGCACAGTTCTTGCGTCAGGCTTTGGAAATGAAAGCTGGGCCAAATATATGTACCCCTCTAGCAGAGCTCCGCATTACTCAGGTAAGGCTAATTAGAACAGGAGATAGCCCTTTGCCTGAGCTCACCGTTCGAGACTGAGCTAGTTTTTTATCCGGGCTCCCAGCCAAGTTGACTCTCGGCAAGCTTCGAGTGACATCTTAGTCCGGGCCGGAGTGAGATGCGGCGCCTTGTCAGTACGACTATCGTAATACAATCCGCTGTTTGTTCGAGATTGCTTATTTACAAAGAATCTCGTATTATTCGCAGTTAACTTCCCCGGGGGGAGGCCGTTCCCTATCCGCAAGCAGCGACCCGCCTGGTGGCCTCAGCTCAGCGCCATCCGAACCATTCCACAAGTTCTTTGGACCAGGTTTGGCGAAAATATAACAGTTTGAAGCTGAATTTTTCCAAACAAAATTTAAAATGTGAATTTCTTTCAAGAAGTATTTGATGCAGAATTAATATATATAAAAAGGGCTTCATAATGTTGAAAGTAGTTCGGATTTTGGACAATTTTCGGAGATGATATAACAGTTTGAATTTGAAATAAAAAAAAAACTTTAAGCTTCTGATGCAGAATTAATTTATATTAAAAGGGCGTCGTAATTTTGAAAGTATTATGCATGGTGAATTAATTATTTTTAACTATGACTATGTTTTATTTTAACATGTCGTCTTAATGAGCTTTTATAATACATCATGAAAAATTCAATAAATAAACGCAACACATTGTTGCAGCTAGCTCAACGCTGTCGGCATGAACACTTACAATAACAATGTCGTAGTCAAAGAAGGACTAAAGACGGAAATCGAACCAGACAAAATGGATGCGCACTGATATGCTGTAGCATATTATATAGTCGACACACGACTGAAATGGTTGTTAACTGTGAGAGCGGAATCCAAGATTTGTAGTGGTTCGGGACCCTACTGGTGGTAGCTCGTGCCGCGAAGTGGGAGTTGCTACCATCTTGGAATTTCTTTCTGATCATAATTTTATTTACTTAGAGTCCCTTTTTTGTTGGAGTCTATTCAAACAAAATGATGAAACCCCACGAAGATGTGATCCAACATGATTCGAGAGGCGCGGCAGCTTCCTTGGTTTTGGCATATGGTTTCTAGGACGCGGTGCTAGTTGTTTTTTGCACAGATGAAACACTCCTTACCCACCCATTCAATCCTTAGATACATTTTTTTTGTTTATTGAAAATCCCAAAATGTATTCCCTTTTTTGTAATTCTACTTAAAATTATAACATTCCAAACATATTCATTCTTTTATTAGTATTATAATTTAATCTATTTCTTTGTGTGCTGTCAATTTGTTTTTACTGTGTTTTAAGCTAAACAGGGTGTGTCAATTAGTTTTAATGTATCATCCTTTTACTTAGGTCGGGTATGTTAAGCCAATTTGAGGATTAAAATATTGTTTCTATTGCCTACTTTAAGGCAGCACCAAATTAACCTACGGCCAACATAACCAAATAAGCGTAAAGTGTGTCAAGTGTATGGTGCTAAAGTGCAATGCTAATAATGCACAAAAATTATAAAGAATGTTCCATGGTGTTAATTTAAAATTTTGCTTTGATCGGAGGACTGACGTGTATATACATAAAGAATTTTATTTTTTATTTATATATATATACATATATTTTGTTTCGTTTTGTTTTACTTCATTATAGATGGTATATTTCGCAATTTGCCTCAGGGACGATCGGTGAAAGCTTAATAGCCACATTTTGTTAGAAGAACTCGCCCATGTCACAAATTACCAGATAAATAAAAATAATTACCAGAAAAAACCTAATGACTGGTGAATGGCAGATCTCAACGCAAAACAAAATTCCGGACGAATGCATATCCCTTTCTCCATGATCTTGATTAATATATTAACGCACTGCAGCTACCAATAAACGATTCACCCGCTCGGCTGTATTGCTCTGTGGTCAATAAATATGTCCAATATGTCTTTGTTTGCTGCGCGGATACGGACCCAGCACATCAATATACAATCGTTGAAAGGGTCGGCCTGTTGGACAATGCTCTTCCATCGCAATTCCCAGCATAATCGCGTAAATCAACTGTGACCAGGCCAACATTACTTCGATGAATCCTCTCCAAGGTGTTCTGAATGCCCCATGCGAAGACACTAGGCTATCATGTGGCAGGGCTCATGTAATGTAGGTAAAAGGCTACTAAAGATACAGTTCTAAGACTGTAACATAACATATGTAACCATAAATGCATATGTGTACTTAACATTGGTATCAACGGTGTGCTCACCAAGTTGAAGAAGAAGAAAGAGTCGTTGTAAATAAAAAAAGTAGGCAGACGTGTTTAAGAGAGAGAAAGTATATTATATTATAGTATATATATATATATACCGGCGCAATATTGCTGTCCGTACTCACACTGACGGCAGACAATGGCTGGCGCCAACACTACAACACACAACAGCGAATGCACATGGCAACGACGACGCATGGAGCCACCACAGATGCGTCAGGATGCTACACATTATAACCACAGGGAGCCCGCTCAGAGACATAATGGCGGAGAACCGAAATACGCACAACAAAGCGTATAATGAGCATATAAGCAACCCAGCGAGCGCATGCAGATTTTGCGTCCAGGAGGGACACTTTGCAATTGAGTGTACAAATCCTAAGCTGGAATATTGTTGGCTATGTGGACGTACCCGAGTTCGTACGTCAGTATGTTGTTCGTCATCGCGGTCACCGGCGTCCGCCACCGAGGGGCGAGTGGGAGCCGAACAGGACAGCCCCAACACGCTAATCGGAAGCCTACAGGACGAGGTAGCGCGGTTGACAGCGGTCGTAGAGATTGGCAACTGTTGGTACAAGGCTACGATAGATACAGGGTCCACGAGTAGCTTCGTTAGCGAGAAGCTATCTCATGGAATGATCAGCGCAGGTCGACGAAGTGCAACCGAACGTCGAGTCCGTATGGCAGATGGCCGAAACAGCGGAGTCCGAGAACAGGTCGTGGTGAATATCAGACTAGGGCTGAGGAACATGGATATTGCCCTACTGATACTCCCAGGAATCATCGACGACTTAGGTCTCGGATGGGACTTCTGGTCTGGCATGGGCACAGTTTTGGAGTGTGCAGGGTTATTAGTAAGTATCCCAACGTACGAGATATACCATTAAGAGGAGAGATTGTCCGTAGCCATAACAGTCGCAACACTAATACATCCGGATGTTGAAATTTATCAATTTTTGCGAGGAGAATTGGCGGCATTTGGGGATATAAAAGGAACATCGCCTATAACTGAGCATCGCATTGTCATGAGTGACGATCGACCAAATAAACAGCGGTACTTCCCTAAAAATCCCAAAATGCAAGCCGAGCTAAACAAACAGGTGGACGAACTGTTAGGATGCCTCGAGCCATCAAGAAGCCCACACAGCGCACCAATCAATGGTGAACTAAATAGCAAATCGATAAAAGATATATATCCGCTGCCGAGAGTGCACCATATCCTGGATCAGTTCAGAGTGACACAATTTATCACGAGCTTGGATCTCAAAGATGGATACTGGCAGATCCCTATGGAAAAGGAGAGTCGAGCGATGACGGGATTCACAGTTCCAGGAAAAGGGCTGTTCCAGTGGAAGGTAATGCCGCTCGGACTCCGTTCGGCACCAGTCACGTTTCAGAGGGCCCTCGACCGCGTGATTGGATCCCAAATGATGCCGCATGCGTTGGCATATTTTGATAACATCATTGTGAATGTTGGAAATACGCGATGAACACGTGAACAACTCGAGAGAAGTGTTCCGACGGATGAGAGGTCATATTGTATGCAAGCAGATCTTTAAATGGTGCGGAGCGTAATTACTCTGCGACCGAAAAAGAGTGCCTTGCGATAATCTGGGGCATAAGAAAGCTAAGACCGTACTTGGAAGGATCCAACTTCACTGTCATTACGGATCATATGGCACTGAAGTGACTGCACTCTATCGAAAGCCCATCAGGCAGGATCGCGAGATGGGCACTGGAGCTGCAACAGTTCGACTTTCACGTCAAATACAGGAAGGGAAACCTTAATGTTGTTGCAGATGCCCTATTCGGACAACCCCTAAGGATACGCGCCTAAGAGTCTCGACTGTGGACGACGCGATGGACCAGGCAAACAAGTAATTGGATCCAAAAGATACGGACTGACATATCGAAAAATCCCAGACTATAGTGAAGAATCCGGAAACCTATATAGACACATTCTGCATAGAGCTTGAATCGATGATGTGGTAGCCTGGAAACTGGGTGTGCCCACCGGAAAGAGAACGCAAGTCAAGAGAAAACTACAACACCGCCGCCGCAGGTCATAAGGGTAGTAGGAAAACAATAGCCCGAATAGCAGTACGCTACACGCGCATATGTCCAACAATGCGAAATATGTCAACAGTATAAGCCAAGACAAATGGCCGCGGCAGGACAAATGCTGACTCAGATACCAGAGGAACCCTGGAGCACAGTTTGTGTTGACTTCGTGGGACCATTACCAAGATCGACGTACGGAAACACGATGTTGTTGGTCTTTATAGACCGCTTCTCGAAATGGACGGAACGAAACGCTACCACAGCAACGCTACAAAAATCCTTCAGCGAAAGGATTTTGGCACGGTTTGGAGTACCAAAAGTATTGATAACCGACAACGGAACACGATTCACGAGTAGCGCATTTAAAAAATTTCCAGAGGATATGGGAGTCAAACCTCAATTCAAAAAACCCCACGGAACGCGCGAATCGCACGGTGAAAACAATGATCGCACAATTTACGAAAGACAATCAAAGACGTTGGGATAAGGCATTTCCCGAACTGACACTAGCAATCAACACTAGCGTCTCAAGCTCTACCGGGACAGAGTGGCTTTCATCCCACAAGGTCGAGAGCCTAGGCTACCAAAAGCGTTGTTCGACGAAGTGACAGTCGGAACAGGCTAAGCAGCTCAAACAGCGTCTAATAATGAGAGGAAGTTAAAGGAAGTATTCGAAATTGTACGGCGTAGTTTAGAAAAGGCGGCACAAGACCAAGCAAGGCACTACAACCTGCGTCTTAGACCATGGAGACCCAATATCGGAGATAGAGTGTGGGTGAAATTACAGCACCTGTCAAATGCAGCGGAAGGTTTCGCAGCGAACCTAGCGCCGAGATACGGACGCCCATATCAGATTGTCGATTTTACATCACCCGTAATCTGCAAAATAAAAAGCATAGGACAGACATAAAAGAGGGGGTAAATAAATGTGGTTTTACATAAGAAAATGATCAGGCAACAAACGTGGGCGTCAGCGGGTCGGCATCTGGTCGTCGCCGCGCGTCCGTCCCAAATCTACGCAGGAACAAAGGAACATGGAACACGACGAAATCGAGCTGCTGGCGTCACTGCTACACGCTCCCAGCATCGACGGGGAGGTAGAGATGGACGCGGACCACAGCGAGGGCGACGAGGAACCCCGGAATCCAATATACATTTGTTGCTCGAACCCTCAGCTCGACTGAGTTTTAGCTTGGCTAAAGTACAACCGAGTTGAAAGGTTCGTTACAATATAAATTAACAAAACCCAAAAAAAAGGGTATTCATAAAAAAAAAAAAAAAAAAACGAAATTAAAAAATAAAACCCAAAAGGAAAGGGTATACAAAACACATATAAATTAATAAAAATAAAAATAAACACGAAAGGAAATGGGTATACATAAAAAAAAATTTTAAAAAACTCGAAAGGCATACTAAGAGAGGAGTGGTAGTATAGTACCTTTTCTAGCTAGCTCATCAGCTTTACAGTTGCCTTCAATGTCTTAGTTTTGCCATCTCGTGTAGAGATTTGCCAGATTTGACTGATATCGAATTTGTTGCCTGTGCCCAGCATGACAGTGGTTTTTAGTTTACTAATCATGAGTTTGCGGGTATTTACCCCTAAAAATTAACGTCATCTGCGTATGCAACAGTACGGCAGCCGCCCCCCTCCATGTCCCAGCAATTTATTAAGTGCTATGTTCCATAGAAGGGGTGACAGGACACCTCCTTGTGGCGTACCTCTGCTCGCCTTCAATGTCAAGGAACGCTATTAGGGTATACTCCTTATGGAGTAGAGATTTCTCTATCATGGAGACCACAGAGTGAAGGGCAGTATTTGTGGATCTGCCCTTCCTGTAGGCATGTGGAGACTCCGACATAAGCTTGGAGTCAATGGATGCTGTGAGATGGAGACTTATGCGTCGTTCTAGAGTCTTTAGCATGAAGGATGACAGACTGATGGGTCTGAAATCTTTGGCGCTGGTGTGCGATGGCTTCCCGGCTTTGGGTATGAAAGTTATTTTAGACTGGAGCCATGTCGGTGGGATGCGACCAGTTTTCAGAATCTTCCCAAAGATTTCGATGTAGACAGTATATGGCTGTATTGCCCGCCTTCTGTAATTGGACCGGGCTTATTTGGCCTGGGGATTTAAACGGCTTGAAGCTTGAAGCAAATTAACACGCGAGAGTGTGCAAATCAACACGCGAGAGTGTGCAAATCAACACGCGAGACTGTGCAAATCAACACGCGAGAGTGTGCAAATCGACACGCGAGGCTGTGAAAATAAACACGTGAAGCTGTGCAGATTATATACGCGAGTCTGTGCGAAGATACAAGTGAATAAGAACCGAGATATACAAGTGAACGTGAGTCGGTCGCGAGATACAAAGGACGTGTGTAAGGACACGGTGTATCGAAGGACTCAACTGAACACAAGGATCACAGGACATCGAGGTCCTGAAATTAGGTGTGAATCGTATATCCTTGCCACGCTCGAGTTGTGGCAACAGGCGTTATCCGCGAAGTGCCAAGTGAAGCAAGCGAGGCTTGGTCTGTGATTAGCCAGAGAGAGTGACACGCGAATCCTGACGCACCAGCTACTAGGGGCAATCCTTGGGGAAACAAGGAAACCGCTAGTCCTGGTGAACATCAGGAGAGCTGTACGAAATCTCTGGCGGGCAGACTGAGATCCTGAGCTTGCGTAGCTGGCGGGCGGAGGGCCTGGGGCAGATTCTGGCGCACAAGAGCTCGAATCAAACCTGAGCAAGGGCACCGATGTGTGGCGAGACGCCACGGAACAAATAGAAACTAACATTGGAAAGTGTGATGTCAAATAAGCGATCAAATAAAACAAGTTATATATATATATACACGGTGTTGTTAATTGTTGCAAACGCAATATAAATTTGTTGCTCGAACCCTCAGCTCGACTGAGTTTTAGCTTAGCTAAAATACGACCGAATAGAAAGGTTACACTGCTGTGTTTACAAGATTCATAGTGTTTGTTTTAAAAGAATTTTAGCAGTAAAGATGTGGTCGTGTGCTTGGACGCCGTAGTAAATGCTGTAGATGGACTGACTTGGTAAATTGCAAAAACTATTAGCAGCTGCGGATAGAAGCGGTTTGCGGATCAATTGGAGAATGTGTCAGATTCTGAAAGAAGGAGTGCATTTTCTTTGTTATCTTCAAAATTGTACCATAACCGCAGGGATAGAAAAGATACAAGCTGTGAAGGACCTATACCTCACGATAAGAAATCAGTTCAACGGCTCTTAGGATTGACCTCGTACTCTAGGAAATTTATCGATGGATGTAAAACTATTAGCAATTTACTCAAACTATTAGTTTAGTGAGTCACAGAGAATAGCATTTGAGCAACTTAAGTCAGCTTTATTAAGTGAACCTGTCCTGTGTAATCCAAAGTTCGGACAGAAGTCCACGCAGATGCATCGAAATATGGATTCGGAGAGGTTTTATTACAAAAGGATTGTTTGCGCTATCAGCTTTTTGATAGCTTTATTTTCCAATTAATAACACAAAGTTATTTTCACGTTATAAAGTTTATTCAAATATTCTTAGACTAGAAGACAAACGCTTAGTCTTTTCTATCAACTATTAAAGGTTTGAAGCCAATTGCTAAACCTTTTCACAACAAGAGTAACTAACGATTGATTACCGAAAATGAGGGTTTGAACCTTCTCACAACAAGAATAACTAAAAACGATCGATAAGCTAGAGCTATGCGGAACAACTGATTAGCTGCTGCACCCAGCCGATCAGCGAAAGCTCTTTCGAGAGAGAGAGAGAAAGAGAGAGAGAGAGCGCTGCACAAAGAGAGCGCTGCTTAATATAATGTGGATATGTAATTAAGACTAACAATAAGCTATTTATATTAAGCCACGCAGGGCTCCAAATTCAAACATGTTAACAACTCATAATCAATTAAAGTTCTTTGCTGCTGCTGCCAACAAGGATCCTGAGGATACTATTTTTTACCACTAAGCAGACAATACATAGAGGAGTCAAATCGACAAAAAGTTGATTGCAAAAAGAGAGCGCGTCGCAAAATTTTGGGGACTAGAGTGTTGAGCAGCGAACACAAGTTAATGCTTCACTTGTCTTTGCGACATATTCTCTAACCGAATAGAGACCCAGCCCTTTATGAATATGCGAAAATAGCAACAATATTGCTAGTGGCTCGCATACTCTATCTTTGTCTTATCGTGCGTGATCTGGCACTCTATTTTCAATTTTTTAGTTTTTGGTCCTGCGATGTAAACTTTTGCAAAATAGGGTGGTTTAACTATTGACCACAGACCGTAAAATGTAAAGAGGGTATCATTGTCTCGACGTATTCGTTGTTTGAAAAGCAGTCGGCACTCTGCAAAGGATGGGAGAGATCTCTGTATGTATTTGCATTAATATAATAATATAATCATTTATCATTATTTTGTACTCATTTAAGATCTTATTATTTTTAGCTTGCTTAAATTCCGTTAGTCACATCCACCACATAATTCGTCTTAAAGCAAAATATTATTTTCCCTAAGCAGAACTAGAAGGAAGTAATTTAAAATATGCTTCGATGTTCCCTGCAGCGATATGATTCTGAAAACCAATTACAATATATCACATCGCTAGCAGTATGTGAAATACATTGGTTATAAATTTGTTCTTTAATATTCCTGGCACGAGGGCTTGTTTGAAAATAATTAATTAATTTGAAAAAATATTATAATGGACTTTCATCAATTTAAAATTAAAATTCAAATTATTATTAACTTTATTATTAAGTTTCACAATTGACACTGCCATCTCTTAGGAGGCACTTGCAAGTATCACAATTAAACTTTTATTGTGATTTATGTAAGACAAAACCAAATATCGTAAAGTTTTCACAGCTTTGTTTAAGATGGAATCGCTTAAGTTGTGGCAGCTAAGCACTTGGCAGGGCAAATACTCTTCGTTAAGCTGCTCAGCATCACCTTCTAGTTCTCGCATTGTGTTTGTCACAAGGGCACCTCGATTATTTGATCCTTGGTCGCAAACAATTGTTCTTATGTTAATACCCAAAAATCGTTTGCTTAGCTTAGCTTAAGACAAATTTCCAGTTGTCAAAGAGACCGCACACCGTAAACACACAAACTTGCTTGCAGAGCTGACTTTATTTTTCAACACCATCATCCACAAATCCTTCCACTTCATCGATATGAATTATAGTGCAGCTCATTTCTAATTGTAATTTCGCCAAATATTAAAGCAGAATGCTTACTCTGTTCATTCATATTTGGAAATATGTTTAGCAATGAGTTGTTCAAGTTTTCATTTAAGCCCGGAACCAATATTTGGGTTTCTCTTCTTCTTGCCACGAATTCTTATTCTTAACCAGCATTTTTCAAACTAAACTGGAATTTTTCGATTGGGTTAATTTCTTCAATCATATGAAATAAGTTGCTGCGATTCTTACATTCTCTTGAATATTTGAACTTTCTCTGTTTTTCTGTTGTTAATGTTGTAACTCTCTCAAACAGGAACACCAAAACTATTGGAAACTCGACACACACCCGAGCTGGTTGTTAATGGTGCGAGCGGAATCCTGGATTTGTAGCGGCTTGGGACCCTACTGGTGGTAGCTCGTGCCGGGAAGTGGGAGTGGGTTGTTGCTACCATCCTGGAACTCCTATTCGATCATAGTTTTTTTTAATTAGAGTCCCGATTAATTGGAGTCTAACTTCGAAGCAAGCAATTCAAATATAAATGATAACAACTCCCCCCAAAAAGGCGGAGTGTATCATATTAATCCACTTTGATGCGAGAAGCGTGACAGCTTCGTTGTTTTGGTGTATGGTGTCGGTGTGCTAGGTGTTATTTTCCCCGATAAAGCGTTCATTACTCACCCATTCAATTGGATTTCCTGCACTGCATGATTTTTTTATGGCAAGAAAGTTTTGTAAAAGAAAGTTTTGTCGATCACATTAAATTAACATTTCGGCCAGTGGGAAAATACAACTCACTTTATGAATACATTTTTAAATGTTTACAGATTTATTCATTATTTCTTAAGAGCGATTCCATTGTTACACAAAAAAATAAAGCAAACTATATAAGTATACTTTTGGGCAAAGAAAAGTTAGTTTTGTTTTGCATACCTTAAAGCAGCTTAAACTTAATCTATGGCCAACTCAACCTAAAAGTGACAAGTCTAACCAACCATTTTTTACCAATTGAAAAAAATAATATAATAGCCACCAACAAAAATTCTATGTGGGCAAGTGCGTCTCGAACAAACAAATAAAAATTATTTCTTGTGGAAATTATATTCTAAATTGTTTTTATCGGCATTAAACATAAATAATATCAGCTGCAATGATTTCCAAGCCGCCGCCAAATAAGCACGTTAAAAGGTAAAAACAATAAATATAAATAAATATATTCAATAATAAAACCCGTGACCAATTTACCTATTGGAGAATCAAAGAAGAAAAAAAATGTTTTTGTCACGGAACTGGGGCTTCAGACGATTGCACAAGCAATTTGAGTTTCCATCGCCAACCGCCATCGCCAGCTCGGCTCCACGGCATAGTCACCGCTGCACCACAGTGGTATTGAGGGCATTGAGGCTCCCCCTACTTCTACGGAGTGTCTGACGATTCCTTAAGCGACCCGGCAGATATAAATACAATTTGTAGAACTATAATTCACAACATTTTAATAGTGGAGTAAATTTTTTTTTTTTTTCATTTAAAGAATTAAGAGAAAACCTAATATTAAAATGATCAAAGTCCATCTAAAGCGAAATCAAAATATGAATAATATGTAGTCAAATTGGTGCAAACAAATTTGTATTAAACGAAACAATAAGTTAAGAAACGAGAAAAAAAAATTACAAGACTCGCCATCATTAAAATGTTTCTTTTAAATTTAACCACAATCAACTCACCCCTCAAGACAATCAGATGCCCCGCCTACAAAAGATCTTTTGGATCTGGAGGATATTCAAGAAAGTGCGTCTGATCCACAACTTTGCTTTTTATTTACATTTTATTGTTGGTAAGCAGCAATAATACTTCGATTTTAAAGTGTGTTAAAATGTGAAGCCGTGTAAAAGTGCAATTCTTGCGGGAATTACATTAGCCCAGCTCAAACAACGAAAGCCCAGGAGTGTCGACTCCATATTATATTTAAGAGATCGGACCAATTCCTTGTTCCTCTCTTCCCCCTTCTCAGTAATTTTGTTCGTACTATAACTGCACGCGATATCTTTTAATTAGTACGGAGCGCAAGAAACTTTAAGAAAGCCCGACCAACTACCGATCATACAGCCGGAACCAGCGCAAGCACCACTTCTACTGTAGGCTACACTGACAGCTGCTCGGCAAATACCAGATTATATGCTACAGCGGGGGCACTTAAAATGAAGCTTGCATGTGTAAATTATATTAATTTACTTCTAATTAAACATCTGTATATATATATACATATATATATATATATATATATATATATATATATATATATATATAATTTATATTCTTTTTGTGTTTCTTTCAATTTAATAATATTTTACTAGGAAAAATAAAAAACAAACAAAATGTAGTTATACTTTTAGGCACTATTTTTGCCACAAATTTATAATTATTGATATTAGCACCAAACAAAAATTTATTTATTTTTTATAATATATTTAGTTAAAAACAAATTTAACTTCCTTGCATTTGTCACTTGGCTGGGATTGATTTAGTATTTTATTGTATATTTTAAACTTAACAAAAACATTTTTAGTTTTTTGTATTTCAAATTTTTCTTAAGACCACGTGAGTAAAAAAAAACGTGTTAGGATTGAGTCGGCGATGCACTGCACTGCGCTTTGGTGATGAGGTGGCGATGATGTTGCGCCGGAGGGTGCGTGGGGCTTCTCGTAACAATTTATTTCGGAGCCTTATCTGTTTTTCTCTTTTGCGATCTTCCGACGTCAGTCGATGTACTTCAGGCAGTTTATAGCCGGGATTTGGGGCGACGACCATCGGCTCAGTTGGAGACTACAAAACGTATGTTGTGTATTCTCTTTTTTTTTGGTTTTTTTTTGGGTAGGTTTAACCACGAGCCACGTGATTTATTAATTTATGTCTTTAATCGATTCACTACGCAGGCGTGCAATTACGGGTTCGACTTTCCAAAAACAAGAGAGACCTTTTCAGAGCGCAGCTGGGCTTAAATACGTAAGCTGAGCAAAGCTATTGCATTCAGCAACTATCCAGCAATTATCCGACATCTATGATATCTTGAACTGGGCCTACTTTCCACTGCGCTCTTTTTTTAAAGCTAAGTACCGACCATTACAATGTAATTTGCAGTATCAACCCTTCTCTTCAAAAATTGTACTTTTATTTTTTCTTTTTAATTATTATCTACATCCTTATACCTTCTCAAGCACGACTCAATAATGCACTTTGGATAATTTTCTTTTGTTTCCATACCCTCTCTTATTTTTCACTTTCATTATCAACAATTTAAAATTTCCGGAACGCAAATTCGTTCACCAAAATCAATATCAAGTACAAGTGCGCGAAATCAGAAATATCACGCTGTCCCAACAAAGACGAGCCACCAAAAAATCAAAATAAATGTAAATGCATACAGAAATGGGTTTCAGTGTGTGCAGCTGCAGAGTGCCGATTGCTTTTGAAACAACAAATTTTGTATGTCGAGACGAAAGCTTATTTGGCAGGCCTAAAAACAAAAAAATTTTAATTGAGTGCCACGAAAAGATAAGATAGAGTATGCGAACCACTATCAATATTGCTACTATTTTCGCACATATAGAATAATTCTGAACCTGCTCGGACGCATACTCATAAAGGGCTGGGTCTCTATGCTATTAGAGCATATGTCGCAAAGAGGAAAAGTGAAGCATTGACTTGTGTTTGCAGCTCGACTCGCTAGCCTGCAACATTTTCGACGCGTGGCGCTGCTTTCACGACCCTAAGCAGACGTGGGTCGCCCGGCCACAGATTTTTTTGTAATCAACTTTTTGTTGATTTGACGCGTCTGTGTGTTGTCTGCTTAGTGGTTTTAGGCATGCACTTAACAATTGTAAGTGACTGTAATGCTCTAAAAATTATGAGCAAGAAAGGGGTTCCGTTATGAGTAGCTGGGTGGGCTTTGTAATTACAGGATATTAAATATAAAATAGAGCATCGTTCGGGCACAAAAATGAAACATGCAGATGCTCTGAGCCGAGCAACTTCTTTCGTATTGACTGACAGCATCGTTTGAAAGAAGCGCAGTTGACTTATGATTAGATGAAAGCCGTTAGACGCATTTTTTTCAAAAATCCAAATTCTGGATAAGTTGTAGTGCCAGCTCAAATGGAGAAAGAAATAATAGTTAACGTGCATAATCAACGACAGTTTTCTTCTAATAAAACGCAAGATATAATTGAAAGGTCGTACTTTATTGCGAAACTTAATGAGAAAGTTGTTCCTGTGGTCGATGGTTGTGTTAGATGCATAATGGTGAATGCAAAAGATGGGAAAAGGGAAGGATTTCTGACAACGGTTGATAAGGGATGTATGCCGTTCGTAACCCATCACATATCACTAACAAGCGCTACAACTATATATTAGTAGTGGTAGATGGATTTTCAAAGTATGTATGGCTTTACCCAACTCGTAGCACAGTTGTGGAAGAGATTTTGAATGGTTTGGAAAATCAAGCAGTCCCATTTTGTAATCCTTATCGTATTGTGTATGACAGGGTCACCGCGTTCACCTCTCACGCTTTCAAGAATTATTGTGAGACTCATAATATCCAACATTTGCTGATAGCTACAGGTGTACCACGCGGTAATGGACAGGTTGAAAGACTGCACAAATTAGTCGTGCCAATTTTGTTCAAGCTAAGTTATAAAAATGGATCCGACATTTAGAGACAGGTAGTACAAACTGAATGATTTAGTGACCATAAAGCGAACGCAATATGGAGTGGAGTTAAAGCAAAAAGGGAAGTTCCTTGGGCCGTATAAGAGCGTAGCTGTCAAAGAACATAGACGATATGAAGTAGAAAAGACAGGATACTTTGAAGGCCCTTTAAAATTATCAAAAGTGAGTGAGAACAACCGCTTTGTTATATGTAGCACCCTGGCTTTTGCATATTGTAATTCTTCTGCAGAGACTACAGGAAATTGTTCGCGGTCAATAGTTACTTGCTCTAGCTAATGATTAGCAGTATCTCTAGTGGCCGTCATGATAGACTTTGCTGTGGTCTTTAAATTTAGGGCAATTTTAAACTCCGGAACGGATTCAAGAATTCTATTCTTGGCAGATGCATTGAGATGTTCGGCCTTTACAAAATCCGTAGAATAAGAAATATGTTGGTCAGGTGCAATTTTGTTAAGCTTTTTTGTGTTAAGCTTATTAACTTCGGCATTGGTTTAAAAAAGAATAACATCATCTAGAACTTGGTCAAATCCTATTGACATCGTACGCAGATGCCATATTATTTAAGGCTATTGCAAAAGTTGATCATTCCGCTCTCGCATTATCTCTGTAATTTCAAAAAACTTAAAGCATCCTCAAAGAGAAGACCCCAATATCGGATGTAGTTGTCTAAGATCGCCAAAAACGATCACTGAAATTCCACCGAAAATAGTTTCTTTGTTATTACAATTTTATTTTAAACGTGAATCTATATAGGAAAATATTTTTGACCCGTCCATTGAAATTTCATCAATGATTAAAATTTTACGATGAAATAAATTTGATCGACGAAGCTTATACAAATCTGCACTAAATTCTCTAAGAGCAGACATGGACTTGTTAATAGGAAGAGAAAACATTGTATGAAAGGTGGAACCATTGATTCTAAAAGCTGATTTACCTGATTTACCTGTCGGAACACACAACACAACTTTGGCCAAAGTTGTATCAGATCCAGGTTTTTTATTAAATGAAGTTGACGACTGGTAAAATGCAGAAAAAGGTCGACTCTTACCAACGCCAGCTCCCCCACCAACAAACTCATTAAAAGTGTTATTCATATTGCCGTTATGAAGAACATTCAAGAGCAAGAACAACTTGATTTTCCAAATTATTTTAAATTACACCCTCACCATCCACGCCTTCCCTAAGCACGTCTTTCAGTATAGCGGGTCCTTATCACAATTCGTTGAAATTGTCGCGTTCGTTATTTATGAGGTCTTCATTTTCCCAATAAAACTCATTACAATTTTTATTAACCAACTCTTGTTGTTGCTGTCTCCGAGGGGAAATAAACATCACCAACACTCTGAAGTGGTTTTGTCTATCCGTATGAAGTCCAAAACTTCTGTACCTTATTATGTGGGACTTGGACCTTCTCTTTATAAAACCACAGCCATCTAAAAGCGGAAAAAGTTCTAGGCCAATGACATAATTTTCTTCGTCATCGTCGCTATCAATATTTTGGCGGGACACTCTACTGAATAATTTTGATGAAATTATAATTTGGGGCAAAATCAGCTAAGGAAATATTTTCTAAGTCATCATTAGGCCGCTGTGTATAATAATCCAGATAAAAATATATGTCGAAATTTCTGGAAAGTTTTGAAGTTGTTGCTTGGGCCGAAGCATTCTCGGGAAGTGCAGTGTTAATGTAAACATCACAATTACTGGTCTCGAACATACGCAATCCTCAACAATATATGGCTTGCTGAGCGGATATCTCAGTACCGGAAATAAATTGTTGGCCAATATGCTGATGCTTTTGCTTAATAGTATAGTCGTGGCGCTGTTTTACTTCGGATTTCTTTATGTAATTAACTACATAACTACAGCACGCATAGGGATCTAATATAAACTGAATGTCAATATTAGCCCATTGCATGGAAAGAATATGTTAAATGAGTCGAACAAATTTTTTAGATGTTTCGAATTTTTTGAAGATTTTTAAGATGAGCATTATCGCGATCACTTTCGGACATGGGAAACGTAATTTTTCTTTGTGGGGTATAGGGAATACCAAAACGACAAATGCAGGTTATCCGTATTTCCCGTATACAAGAATGCCCATGATTATGCTTATCAAAAGCTTTGAGTATCAAACTCAATGAAGCGGTAAGATACACATTTGTCACATCAGTAGAGACAAATTGATTGATAAAGTCTATTACCAGTGGAATAGGACTGTCTCTACTCTCTTCGTCTTTCAAGTTGAGTTTTGGGGCTCCTTATCGACATTTTTTTAATAAAACAAGTAGCTCGCCTCTCCTAGTTTCAGCAGCTGACAATGCTATAAAAAATGTTGGCTTACGAGATTATCATTTAAAGCGTGGGCTGATGTAATGCAGCGAGGAGCGGTGTGCTTACCAAGGCAAATGGAAGTGTTGCTTTCAATTTAATTTCCAACTTTTTATAATTATATACTATTTTGTTCGGTTCTTAAGCCTCTTATATCATAATATCGTAATTCAGATCTATCAGCAACAGTAAACTTTTCTGAGCACTTCCATTTGTTGCAAGCAAATATCGTTGGAAAAGCCAACTCATCTGCATCCTCATCTCCAATCATATTGAGGGGGTCGTTGACATTCCACGTTAGTCGCACAGAATGGCATTCTGTTTCGTGCAATTGAGAGAGAGAGAGGACATTATTCGTTCATTAATAGACATACTATGCTTAATTATTATAATTGTTGAAATATGTTTGAATATCGCAGCAGCGATTAATGCTTACCGAGTAGTACGAAGCTCTGGTCACACATGAATTGTTTTCTTTTTTTCTGCATTGTATTCTCCTAAGTTAAGTTACTCTCAATTTTTCAACAAGTAAAGACGCACCCGTGCATAATAAAGATAATCCATAATCAGAAACTGCGTTTAACTCTTAATTTTTCCACGTTATTTACAACAGGTTATGGGCCCAGGGCCATGAAGAGTAGTGTTTGTTATTTTTAATTGCTGTGTGCTAAAAAAATAATATAATAAACATGAGTGGACAAGGATTATATGTCATCGAAAAGTTGGATGGCGAAAGCTATGCGGTGTGGTCGGTGCATATGAAAAGTGAGCTGGTGCATAATGACTTATGGCCAATTGTTAGCGGAAGAATTGTGAAATCGGAGAGTGCAACTTCGGCTGAAAAAACTGATTTTGATACGCGTGACGAAAAGGCATTAGCAAGTATACTGCTGGGTGTAAAAGCGTCACAGATAAGTTTAATTAAGAACTGTGTTTCGGCAAAAGAAGCTTGGGATAAGCTCGCCGGTGTATATCGGCCGCGTGGACATGCTAGCAAAATTACGTTGCTTCTAAAATTGCATCGGTTAAGCTTGTCAGAGAATTCGGCTGTGCAAAACTACATAAATGGTTCCGATATTGTGGACAAGCTAAAGGAAATTGATATGGAAATTTCTGAAGACATTTTGACAATTTTGTTTCTGTTTTGAAAATGTTGTCGTCGCGATCGAAACTCGAGAACAGTTGCCATTATTGTCTGACCTTAAAATCAAAACTATTTAAGAAGGAGAGAAACAAAAAATAATCAACGAAGAAGCCGACAACAGTGTACAGCAAGCGTTTGTGTCGCGTACAAAAAACAGAGCAAGCAAGAAAGTGCAGGAAAATAACGGTGCTATGCATGTCAAAAAGTGTTATGGATGCGGCCGTGAAGGCCATTTTATTGCTTAGTGCAATGAAAGACTAAATGACAAAGGAAAGAAAAAAAGCAACAACGCAAAACGATCGTGGGCTATACTCACGAGTGTGCAGAGTAACAGTAAAGTGACAAAATCGGTGTGGTTTCTGGACGGACAGTGGCGCCACTGCTCACATGTGTTGTGATAAATCGTGGTTTGTTGACTTTAAAGAGCACAATGAAAAAATTCTCGCTGGCGAAAATTTCATAAGAGCCGACGGCATTGGTACTGTGTGAAATTTTTGCATCGAATTAAAAAACGTTTTGTACGTTAGAGAATTGCAAAGAAACTTTATATATGTTTCAAAAGCCGTGGCAAATGGGTATAGTGGTGTGTTTGATAGAGAGAGAGAGATATCCATAATAAAAGACACTCAAAATGTGACAATACTGCAAGCTACTAAGTGTAGTGACCTATTTAAGATTGATGTGAAAATGGAAAAATGTATGTACTCAAATGCAAGCTGCACTGAATTATGGAAATGGCATAATCGTCTAGGTCATCTGAATATGGCAAGTTTAAACAAAATGGCAAGGGATGAGATCGTGCACGGTTTGAAATCAATCAAGAAAAACATGGAGTTGAAAGGCGATGTTTGCGAAACTTGCGCGAAAAGCAAAATATGCGTTGAATTGTTTCCAATGCAGAGGCAGTACAGACTGCCGCCTATTTGCGCAATATGTCGGAGACAAAAACATTAATAGACAAGACGCCCTTTGAGATGTGGACCGGTAAAAAGCCAACCGTGTCAGATTTAAGAATATTTGGCTCTAAGGTGATTGCACTCAATAAGTGGCACAAAAATAAGTTCAGCCCAAAGCGTAGAGAGTATGTAATGATAGGTTATTCGTTAACAGCAAAAGCGTATCGGTTGTATTGTCCAGAATCCGAAAAGATGATTAAAAACAGAGATGTTATATTCTTGGAAAAAGATTTTGTAGAATCTGTGAGGGACAGCAGAGATATAGCGTTATTTGATGAACGTGTGCAACCAAACCAGCAGGCTCAAACAGCCAGTGTAGAATGTGGCAATGAAGACGAGCTGGCAGAAGCAGGTATTGAGTCAGACAATCAAAGTAATGAAGGTAACGAGACCGAAGACTGTGCGCGAAGCAATGAAGTGGAGTCACCCGAATTATGTGAAGTTCGAGGACCAGGTCGTCCACAAAAGTTAAGGACTGATGAGCCTGGCCGTCCCAGGAAGGTATTTAATACTCTTAATATGTTAAGAGCAGAGGGTCTGCCAATCCCCGCAAGTGTAGGTGATGCTATTAATTCAAAAATGAGTAGAGAGCGGTCAGCATCAATAAAGAAGGAAATTCAACCACTTGAAGCAAATTATACCTGGGAACATGTAGATTTGCCAGACAAGAGAGCCATAGGTTGTATATGGGAAAACCGATACATGGCTACGTCGACCCGGATTGGGCAAATGATACCGCAGACCGCAAATCGTATAGTGGATTCGTCTTCATTGGATCAGAAGGCGCGATTTCGTGAGAGTCTAAGAGTCAAAGTCTGGAATCTTTGAGCAGTACTGAGGCCGAGTACATTGCATTATCAACTGCGGCGAGAGAGGCGATGTATCTCAAAAAATTGTTAGCCAAGCATTTACAAAAGAACAAACATGTGAAATGTATTTATGAAATGACTGAGAGTGTTGAAATATGTTTGAATATCGCAGCAACGATTAATCCTTAAGTATCGCTATACCGATTAGTATCGAAGCTCTGATCACATGAATTGTTTTCTTTTTTTTTTCTGCATTGTATTCTCCTAAGTTAAGTTGCTCTCAATTCTTCAACAAGTAAAGACGCACTCGCGCATAATAAAGATAATCCATAATCAGAAACTGCGTTTAACTTTTCATTTTTCCACGTTATTTACAACAATAATAAATAATGGTATTAATGATTTTAGAAGGTCTAATAGTTTCAGCCTCGAAATCATGGTTATATTCCATTCTACATTTGAGGCGGAGCTGAACTACCTAGGATTCATGAAAAGCTTTCGGAAGAGTGATGACGACATTGGCGATAGGATTTGGGACATTTACAATAGCTCCTTATATTATATTTTGACGTTCATATCCTAATGGCTTGATTATCATAAATGGAAGATGCGGAGAAATTAGGCTTTCCTCTTGAGATGTCAAATCCGTTAGACATTGTGGAAGGATGGGAAAGTCGAAGTCATTAAATATCAAATTTTTCTTCTCTAATAAAATTTAAGATACGCAGGTCAAGTTCCTGTCGACGGTAGGATCTAGCCAAAATCTATTGCGTGCCTGTTCGTAACTTTGTTTGGCTTGCCGAATTTGTGTATTCGTATGCCTCCGTGCATGGTCTATCGTATTTTGCATCTGTTGCATCTTTGCATTTGCCTTCCGAGAACTGTCCACCACGTGTTCTTGTTCCCTACTTTGTAAATTTGTTCGTCTCTGTGCTCGTTCATTCGAGATTTGTGTCCGTTCATTTCGCCTAATTTCTGTTCATTGCGCGGGTCAGTTGCCTGTTCAGTGGGAACTGCTTCTACGGGTTCTTTGTGATTGAGTATTTGTAATCAATTCTTCTAAATATTCAAGTGTTGTTTGCGCTCGCAATCTTTGAGAAGCCTACTTAAGCGTGGCATTATTAATTTTAAATAATTTTAATATTATATGTGTGTTTATGTGAGAATTTTATTTTTTAAATATATTTGGTTTTATTATGAATAAATGTAAATATATGTGGAGGCTTTATTATAACAGTTTGTGATATTACGAATATAACGTTAATACAATATATTTAATAGTTTATTGTATTTTACGTCAGCGTCTTTATCATCTTTCTCGTCGTTTTTGTCTTCTTCTCCTGAGACACAGTTTTCACAATCTATTCAATCAAAAGCCGAACTGAGACTCTCTTCCTTGTCGTCATCGCATGATGATCGTCTTCTTTAAGCAGATATAGCGGCTTGCGAATTCGCTCTCGTCGCTGTTTCTTTGCGTTGGCCTCAGAAGTTACAAGCCAACACACATTCGACCATTTCGCCTCGAATGCATCGTCGTCATCATCATCCTTAGGCGTCGACTTCATCATCGAAATCGTCGTCCCCTTCTTCGAGGTTGTCATCCTCGTCGTTTTGATACCAACTTTCTCATCATCTTCTGGCGTACCTTTTTTGGGTAGACCTAGCCAAACTTGGTGAAATCGTGTAATACGGATAGGATGTGCTTATCATCCTTGTACTCTATGCATATCAGATTCTGTGTCTTCCTCTTCTGCTACATATGGCAAAGTGAGCCAGTAAGCCGTCTGAAGATTGCATTGATTTGTCTTTGGAATACTCCCGGCGAATTGGACTGATCTAAAGGAACTTCATCTTCTGGCACTTGAACAAAACCGTTCTTCAAATCGATTGTGCTGAATATGAGGGCATCTTGCAAGTGATCAAGCTGGTCATTAATAAATGACAACGGGAAGTTGTCTTTAATGATTACCTTATTTATGCGTCTGTGATCAATACAAAGCCGTGGTGTGTCATCAACCTTGCTAACAAGTACGACTGGGCTTGAAAACTCTGACTCTGATTCTTCAATCACACCATTTTCCATCCACTCATCAACCTGCTTCTTGATTATGCGCGCTTCAGTTAAAGCGAATCGCTTGTTTTTTAATTAAATCACCGACTGCATCGTTTATATTGAGTTAAGAATTTGCATTCACCGCGTCGATTTTCATTACGATTTGTTCAAAGTTCATGTCGTTCTTATCAGTTTCAGTTTTAATCATTGTAGTTGCCTTTTTGGTATGGTGATTATAAATTGTTCTGAGCGAGGGTCTTGAGTTTTGGTCTGCCGAAAGTGATGGTCGTGCGAGTACCATCGCCTTTTTTTTCCTCGTGGATAAAAAATTTACACGTGGACGCGATGATGGTCGACCCTAACCCGGATTTTTTTTTTATTGAACAAATAACATAAGTGCCACCGGCCAAAGAAAAAAAATTCTTTGTGGGCAAGCGCGTCGCCGAGAAACAATCATAATTTTCTTTTCGTGTGGAAAATATATTCCAAATGGTTTTATCGGCATTAACCCTCAGTGAAAATCAGCTACATTGATTTGGCCGCTAAACAAAAAAAAAAAACTATAAACTATAATAAATATATTATAACTAAATATATAATATATATATAAAAAGAAAATATGTTTTTGTCACGGAACTGATTGGCTGATCAGCCGATTGCACAGCCAAGTGGAGTTTCCAGCGCCAACTGCCATCGCCAGCTCGGCTCCACGGCATAGTCACCGCTGCACCACAGTGGTATGGAGAGAATTGAGGTTCCCCCTACGTGTACAGTGTCTGACGATTTATCAAGCGACCCGGCATATATGCGTACAATTTGCACAACTTTAAATCATTTTTAGTAGTGTATTGATTTTTTTTTATTATTTGTAATACAACCCAAAAACAAAATTTAATGGTAACTAATTAAAAATTAAATTAATTAATCATTAGAATTATCCAAATCCATAAAAAGTGAAATCAGAATACGAACCAGATTGAGTGTAGTTGGTATAACCAAATTATAGTAAAAAAGAAAAAAGAAAAAAAATAAATAAATAATAATAATAAGAATAAATTTACAACACTCGCCAACAGCAAAATTGTTCCTTTAAATTGAACACTAATCAACTTACATCTCAAGCCTATCAGATGCCCCGCCTACAAAAGATCTTTTGGATGTGGAGGATAATCAAGTAAGAGCATCTGATCCCTAACTTTACTTTTTATTTAAATTTTATTGTTGGTTTGCTGCGATAATACTTCGATGTTAAAGTGTGTTAGAATGTGAAAAGTGTAAAATTACAAGTGCAAAACTCTCTCAATTTGGTGATGAGAAAGACATCAAAGATAAGAAAAAAAAAACTCACTCAACTTTGATCGCCCTTACAATGAGCGGAAGACTTTTGAGTGGGCTTTTAAGTTGTTAATCAAAATCAAAGCACAGCCCAGAAGTATGGTAACACTTTAATATCGAAGTCGCTGCCGAAATATCCGAATGAATAAAAACAGAAATTGATATATGTTATTATTAATATTATGAGAACAAAATTATTAAATTAATAATCATGGTATTGAAGTAATATATATATATATATATATATATATATATATATATATAGTAAGAAAATAATTTACTAAATTAAATAAATGAATAATTTGGTTTTGCCCTAATACTCCTTATGTTCCGAGATTTTTTTTTCATTTCATTTTCATTTTTTTATTTTCCGATTTAAAGTAAAAATTTAAATTAATTAAAATCACAATTTAAAAGAAAAGAATTGTTATATAAATTAATCGATTCTTGATTGATTTGGATAAAAAAACAAGATTGTTCGGTTTGGGTGCTTTATTCAGACTGAACTTATAAACTCTAACTTATCATAACTAAACCTCGGACTGCTGATTCTGCTGACGTCTTTGGCGTTGTCGCTGATCGCTGCGACTTTGTTGCTGGCGCTTTGATTGCTGCAACTTTGTCGCCGGTGGTGTTGGATATCCGTTCTGAGTCCCACGATGGTCTTCACGTAGAATCTGCTGATGGGGCGCTTGTCGTATTTCTCCATGCGCTTTAGCTGTGATCGTAGACTCAGCGTATTTCTGTTTGAGTCCCTCGTTGCCGAAAACATGCTGACGAGGCGCGCGTGTTTCATGATATTTATTCGAGTTCATTGGCTTGAGTTATTCGTAGTGTTAGCTTATTTATTCGAATGCGTTGGTTTTAGTTATTTGTAATAATAGGTGTTAACTCCTCCCTCTTTAAATGCGGACGTCCTCGGACGCAATGTAGAACCTTGTTTGGATGGTTTGACTCTGCTCCGGGGGACTGTCTTCCTGTCTATTAATTTGTCTTGTGCCAGATTTTTGTTTTATCCAACAGGTGACTATGATCGTTAGTATGATGAAGAGCGTAATCGAGAGTCCAAAATTTACTTTTGTGGTGGTTGTGCTGCTGTTTCGGAGTGTTTTTAGTTCTTTTGTGTTATTAATGTTTATCTCCTTTAGCACTTGCAGTGAGAGTACTTCCTCGACTTCTTCTTTTCCCTCTATTATCTGCAGCAATGGTGGTGTTGCCTCTACGGATGTCATCACCTTTGATAGGTAAAGGTCTTCTCCTATCCTGACTGTAGAGTTTTCGAACTGGATAAGGAATGTTCCCCGTAGTTCCATTGTTTCCTCGTCGATTTTTTTTTCTCCTTTGAAGTCGTTGAGCAGTATCGTTCCGGTGAACAATTCCTCGTGGTCGGGTATATGTTGGTTATTTATAAATTTACAATTGGCTTTTTTGTTACTGAGAATTCGTGTTACACAAGTGTCATTGCTTAGGTCTTCTAACTTAGTTTTTTTACAAATACTTTTATCATTATGGGTTTCACAATTTTCCTTAATTCCAAAAGTTTGTTTGTTACAATTAATTATGTTATTAAATTTTAGCCTATTGATTTTGTTGTCTTTCCTTATTGGTACCAACAATAATGTTGTACAGATTTCTTTTGATAAGATTGGGATATTAATGATATACAAAATTTTTTTGCCGTTTGTGGCAATTTTGATTTCAGCAAATTCTAACAATTCTTCAGGATTAATAAAAAATGTACTTTTTCCTTCTAGTAAGTTAGCGATTTTTTCGGATTCTATTTTTGACAGGATTATTGAGTTTATTGTGTTAGTTTTTGCCCAATGAATGGCGTATATCAAATTATTCAATTCTTCTTTAAAGATTTGTATTTTATATTTCAGTAGTGTCGCTATTTCGTTTTGAAAATTTTGATTGTCTATGGTTTCTTTTACAATTTTATTCGTGTTTATAGTCAATTCATTCATTCTTTCGCTTAGGATTTTATTTATTATCAGTTGTTTGTTGTTATTTTCTACCTGTTCGTCTGTTTTTGAAACTAAAATTTCATAATCGTAGTGGTCCGGCGTGCCGGCCAACCATTTCCAGACTGTGCCTAATGCATTGACTGCCCTGACTTTTCTTTGTGCTGGTTTTAGTGTTTTCAAGTCTGATTCTACTTTTGCGAATTCAAATGCAAGTAGGGGAAAGAGTGGATGTATTTTATTGATATCGTTAAGTTTGTTCGACAAGTTATCGAATACCATTTCGTATTCTTCAATATTGAATATGTGAATTATTCTGTAGGTGCCGTTTTCTACAGCAGCGACTCCGGTTTTTATGGGTATAATTTGTGAGTGGGAATAGTCCAATATGGTCGCTAGACCGAGACATGTTGGCAGGAAGAATCTGTAAAATATTATGTTTTTAAATAATATTTATGGATTACCCGTCCACCTTGTATTTTTATGGTGGTATTTCGATTTTCTTCGACTATTTCTTTCTTATATTTCGGGGTCAGTTTAGAGCCTAATCTTTTGTCTATTTTGCAGTAGACTATGTCACCCTTTTTGTATTGTTTTATTGCTTTTTTCTTGATATTATGGTACTCTAGATCATTAGCTTCTTTGTTTTTTAATTTATCTGTGACTTTGTTTCTATTTTTCTCTAACTCTTGAGGATCGTTGGTGACTCGTGTTCCGAAAAATATATCTATTGGTTTTGCGTTCACGGTGGAGTGTATGGATTGGTTGTATAACTCGGTGAACTTAAATATTAAATCTTCGAAATTTGTTATTCCGTCATCCTTTTTTACACATCTCATTATTTCGGTGAGTGTTGAATGAAATCTTTCAACTTGACCGTTGCTTGTTGAGTTGTATGGTGGTATCGTGTAGATTTTTGCTTTTAGTTGGTTTTCTAGTAAGAATTTGATGGATGCGGAATTTAGAGCTCTTTCGTTGTCCATAACAATTAGTTTGGGCATACCGAAAGCTATCATGGCTATCATCGTAGTGGGTGTTTTATATCTTCGGCTGATTTTGAATTTAAAATTTTAATTTGTGCATACTTTGAGAATTTATCTACGGCGGTGAGAACGATAGTTCTCTCTGTCGTATATAGATCAATATGGATAATTTGACCGGGATAAGACGGGATAGGAGTTGGTTGCAATTCTCCTTTTTGAGGGTGCCTGTCATACTTGCTTTCTTTGCAAGTTTCACATGCCTTTGTTATTTTTTCAATTTTTTTCTTGAGGTAAGGAAAGAAGAAATTATTAAGTATTTGGGTTTTATTTTCTATTGCATTTCTGTGAGCTCTAGTGTGTTCTTTTGTTATTATTTCTATTTGTTCACTTTCGCATGTGATATCCTGAACCTGTTTTTGGGTATACCTAACTTTGTAACTACCGAAATGATTTTTGCCCTGATATTTTCCGTCGTGAATAGTCCATTGACAATTTTTGGGTTGAGTCGTTTTTTCAAAATGTCTATTAAGTCGTCCTCTGAGTAGTCTTGTTTCTTAACGATGTGTCTGTGGTATGTGGGGAAAGGTAATTCGAATTTGTATGATTCTGCTTCTGATGCTAATAAGAAAAGTTGATTTTTAAAGACGTTAATTGGGACTTCCATTACTGGAATAAGGTTGTGCGATGAACTGTCATCACTTTGTACAGTTGATGATGCTGTGTGGTTTATTTCGGGTTTTGGGGGATTTCTGGATAGAGCGTCTGCAACGACGTTAGAAGTTCCTGGCTTATATCTTAATTCGTGGTTGTACTCTTCTAGGTTACTTTTCCACCTTTTTAATTTCCCGTTATGATTTTTGCTACTCAGAGCAAAGGTTAGGGGTTGATGGTCCGTAAAGATTATAACTTTAGATGTACCGTAAAGGTACATGCGCAGATTCTGCAGTGCCCACACAATAGCTAACATCTCCTTTTCGTTAGTTGCGTAATTTTCTTCTGTTTTTGAGAGTGTGCGTGATATACAAGTGATGGGTCTACCCTCTTGCTCTAGGACTGCTCCGATGGCGAAATTTGATGCATCGATTGTCAGGTGGAACTCTTTGTGAAAATTGGGGTACGCTAGTACCACGTCGTTTGAGCTGAGCGTGCTCTTAATTTTGTCAAATGCTTTAGTTGCATTACTATCAAGTGTTACTTCCGTTTTATGGGAGAGATTCTTTGAAAGTCTACCGTTTTCTCCTCTTAGGAGGGTTGTGAGGGGTTTGGCCAATTTAGCATAGTCCCGAATGAATCTTCTGTAATAGCTTGACAGTCCCAAGAAAGAACGTAAGTCTTTGAGGTTTTTGGGTGTTGGGAAACTTTTGATAGCTCTCACTTTTTCGCAATTGGTTTTTACTCCATCTGCTGAAATAGTGAAGCCTAGGAAATCGACTTCGGTCTTGAAAAACTCGCATTTGTCGATTTGAATTTTCATGTTTGCCTTATCTAAGGTCGTGAAGACCGTATTTAGACGCTCTATGTGCTCGTCTTCCGACTTGCTAAAGAAAATAATATCGTCAATGTAAGCGTAGCAAATTTTTCCGACGTGATCCCTTAGGATATCGTCTAATGCTCGTTGGAATATTGATGGCGAATTTTTTAGTCCAAACGGAAGTCTGGTGAATTCGTATTTTCCGCCATTAACTGCGAAAGCAGTTTTTTCTATGTCTTTTGCTATGAGAGGGATTTGATGAAATCCACTCTTCAAATCTAGTACGGAAAAATACTTGTTCTCGCCCAATTGTGCGATGATTTCTCCGATCTCAGGGATCGGGTATCGATCTGAGATTGTTACAGAGTTCAGTTTTCTATAGTCGATGACTATTCGAAACTTTTTTTCACCTGAAGCGTCACTTTTCTTTGGAACTACCCACACGGGGGCGTTGTATGGTGACCGTGAAGGTCTTATTATGCCGTCTCGCAGCAACTGTTCTATTTGTTTCTCCTCTTAACGAAGTAGGGTATTGGTAGTGCTTGCCATACACTGGGGAATTTGATGTGGTTCTTATTTCGCCTAACACTCTGGTGGTGTAGGTCAGTTTCTCGTCTGGTTCTGCGAACAGCGTTGTTCGCGTCTTGGTGACGTGGTCTATGAAATTTTTTTGCTTGTTTGTCATATGTTTTGTCCGTACCTTAATGTTGTTTACTGACTGTGTTTCTAGTTGTCTTATTTTAATTTTGTAGTTTCCGTCAATGATTAATGTTTCATTCATGACGTCAATAATAGCGTTCAGCTGTTTCAGGGTATCATTACCTAGGATACCATGGAAGGTTTTTAAGGTCGGTAGCAAGAAAAATTTGATTGGTCTATTTCTTTGACCGAATAAACTAAGGAAAGTGTGGTGGGATATTTTTGTTTGTCCACCAACGGACGTTGCATTAAATGCTTTTTGGTTTGGTCTCGGATTTGGGACTAAATTTGGTTGGATATAATTTTGGTTTGAGCCTGTATCTATTAAGAAATTCAGTGGGTTGCCGTTCCTCGTTATGCACTGGAAATAGGGCAGAGAGGAACTACTTAATCTAAAAAATGGATGTCGGAAGCGTCAACCATTGTTGGTTGGTATCCATAGGTCATTCCGTTTCCTTCCTCATCGGGTAGGGCGTAGGCTCCTTCCAGTTCGGCAGCTTCGAAATAAACTTGTTCCTCGTTTTCCATGTCGTAAGGGTTTGTTTGTTCGGCCTCTCCTTCTGCTTGTCCGGTTGAGATATGGAACTGTCGTTGAATTTTTGGAGGTTGACCGTTAGGTGCGTTGATGGGGTGTTTGCCAGTGAAATCATTGGTCCTTGGTTTGTTCATGTAGTTAACGTTTCTGGTTCTGATGGAGCTATCTATTTCCATTGGTACAGGTTTTGGTTCTGGTTTTGGAAAAAGTGGGCGCGGAGGCGCTTGGTATCCCTGTCTAGGATTGAAAAATGGTTGCGGCGATGTATATTGACCACGGAATGGTTGAGGGTATTGTTTATGCTGTTGCATCATTTGATGGTTCATATTTGGTTTCGGGGTGTGATATAGGTTTGGGTTGAAATTCCTCCATTGTACAGAGCTATTGGTTTGAGGCAATTTATGTAATGGAATGTGATTTCTGGGCGGTAAGAGTGGGGTTTGTTGTCTTGGCTTGGATAAGAAGGCGTTTCTATGTTCTTGGTTCTCTACCAAGTTACACATATGCAAGGCATGGCTCAGGTCCCTTGGCTCTTTGATTGCTAAGAGTCTAGGTAGGTCACCATTTAAACCTCTCACGAACGTATCTAAGGCTTTACCTCGATAATTATTCGTCTAAGCTCTAATTACCTCTGGTGCGTCTTCTTGTGCGCTTATCTGGTTAAGGATAAGGGATAATTGATGATATACCATCTGGTAGAATTCTTGAACGGACAGACGTCCCTGAGTTAGGGAGAACATTTGGTATTCGAGAGTTTTGAAGTCTCTTTTATCGGCATAATGTTCTGTAAGGCACTTGGAAATTGCTTTACAGTTCATAGGAGTGTTATAGGATTCGAGCACTGCATCGGCTTCTCCTATTATTTTGTTTCGGATTGACAGAGTTATTAAGTAATATTTGTAGGTTTCTTCCTGGCCATTATAAATGGTCATTATTCTCTCTACATTTTTTTTCCAGGAACCGAATGTTGTTCGGTCTCCAGAAAAATCTCTAATCAACCGCGTTATTTCGGGAACCTTTTCCTGCTCTTCCCCTAATCTCCGACTGGTAAATGGGATATCATTAAGACAATCGCTACTTTCGACATTTATTGCTTGCCTTATTATGTCATTACCCTGAAGAGTTTCTTTTATCAGAGATACGATAGTATCTTTCAGGCTTTGGCTTGCATATGATGCGTTGCCTGGTTGGCTGTTTCTTTGGGAGCTGGCTGCTCCTAGCTTCATGTTCGCTAGGGACTCGGACAATTCGTTAGACTGCATTTTGTAATGTTGTCTTTTACGAATTTGGGTAATTTTATATTCGGACCACTTTTAGGAAAATGTTTTTCTTTTTTTTATTACTTTTTAAATTGTTATTATTTATAAAAAATGAATTGCTTACTAGAAATGTTTACTCTCTATAACCTTCTTTTGGATGTATAGTTTCTTTTTTTTCCTTCTTTATTTATTATTATTATTTTTTATTTTTTCTCTCAATCTTGATTTATTTATTTTTCATTTTTTGGTTTTCTTAACTTTAATATTTTCAAATCTTAACCTGTTTAACTACTTTTTTCCTTTTCTGGTTTTCTTAATTTTTATATTTTCGAATCTTAAAAATATTTTATTATTTTTATTATTATTATTTTTTTTCTTATTTGGTTTTAATCTTTATATTTTTGAATTCTTAATTTTTTTCTTAATCACTATGCTTACAGGATAGTCAGCATTCCGGCGAATCTCCCGCGATGATCCTTTAGAATTTGTCCCTTTTGTCCCACGCCGATTTCGAGTCGAGGGTGACTCAGGTTCCTCTGGATACTTTCACTCACGGTACCCTGCGGACGGACACTACAGGGTTGTCGACGGTGTTGTTGTGGCACCGGTACGGGTATACTTTGCACCTTTTGTTTTAGTTCGAGTTTGTATCTGCGGCTGTTTAAGTCGCTTTTGATCAAACTGTCTTGTTCGTATAAAACTGGCACTGGTCTTTGTTCTATCTGCGGCTACTTGAGGCGCTTTTGATAGAACTGGCACTGAGTTTTTTTCGTGGCACTTTTTCGACACTGGCTGTTTTTTTCGCGAAGTTGTGTTGGTAATAGCGGCTGCTTGAGGCGCTTTTTCAAGGATTAGTTGATTCACTTTCACTAACTCGCTGTAATTTGTATTCCCGTACCGGTCCCTGCTCGGGCGCCAATTAATCGATTCTTGATTGATTTGGATAAAAAAAACAAGATTGTTCGGTCAGGGTGCTTTATTCAAACTGAACTTATAAACTCTAACTTATCATAACTAAACCTCGGACTGCTGATTCTGCTGACGTCTTTGGCGTTGTCGCTGATCGCTGCGACTTTGTTGCTGGCGCTTTGATTGCTGCAACTTTGTCGGTGGTGGATATCCGTTCGAATGCGTTGGTTTTATTTATTTGTAATAATAGGTGTTAACTTATATATTGCATAAGTAAATAAAATAAATTTGAATATGGGTCTCTTCTCTTAATGGACCCCTTGTCCTTGTTATTGGAATATGCTACGGATCCAAGACAATTCAATAGATTTCATGGCCTAGTATTATAATCCCAATAGCTAGTGGGTGTAGACTTTGACTTACTGGATGTGTTATAACTTTTATTATAATAGTTTATACCTTTTACTCGTTGTTTACTTATTACTCCGAAGGTTTTATAGGTTGTTTATTGGATTTGCGGAGTATTGAGCTGCAGCCATCCCCTTTAATTTCACTTTGGATAAGTTCAACACTACCGGTACGACTGTTTTATGCAGATACCGAATTCCCCTTTTGCCTAATATCCTTTTCAGAACCTTAAGGAATTTCGCTGGACGAGGATTAAGCAGCTTTCAAAGCGCAATCCGCCGTGAAATGACATATAGTTTCCTGGTTCTCCTTATAATTTCCTTCTTGTTGCATCTCATTATATAACTAAAGGGAATTCTATTCTAGTATACAGTCAGTTGCATGACTCCCATATTATTATCGATATCGTGATTACGAACAATTCTGTTATCTTAAAATTTATTTTGCTCCTTCTTTGTTAAAATTAGATGTATACATTAAATACTGATTGACTAGAATTAGTTAATCAAATTTTCGCAAGTTATTTACCGAAATGGTTCTGTCTCATAGTACAGAAGATCTGACTCGAATTAGTAACACAGGCAAACATTGTTGCATTTGTTCTGAAATAATAGTTTTCCAGGGTCAGTTATTAGCAACCTCTTGCGGACATTACTTTCATAGACCGTGCTTCAATTCCCAAGCCGGCAAAAAGAAGGTGTGCCCAATTTGCAAGCAGAGCCTGACAAGCCTAACTTCAGACCAGAGCTCAAGCGAAACGCGTTACAAATCCCAATCAAGTCGAAATGCGCAACTCTGAAGATATTAATTTGTCGCAGGGCTCAACAACTATGCAGCAAGAGGTACCAGACATGGAATCGATTCAACAATCGATGGCCGAAACTATAAGAGTGGCTATGGTTGCGAATGTAACTCCTTCTCACATGCAGCCTCTGTCTGAAGTACAAAATCAAACGATAGAGCAATCCCTTCGTTTACCTTCGACAATGGCACCGACCTCGGGCTTCACTCAAAGCCAGACAGCAAGGAATGCTTCTACAACCAATCAGGTACCACCTTTCTAAAACTCTCTTCATTCTGGTGGTGATGGATCGCATTCGACAGCTGCAGTAAAACCTGATAATGGAAGGTCAGGTTCTGACATTCTTCCAGATCGGATAATT
>JAWNLO010000355.1:0-7500 GCA_035042245.1 Drosophila heteroneura
TGGTTTAGTGAGCTCTGGAGAGTGGTTGTATTTTGTATTGACAGTGAATTATATTTAACTTATTATTTAGAGGAAGCAAAAGTCGTAACAAGGTTTCCGTAGGTGAACCTGCGGAAGGATCATTGAGATGTTATTTAAACACTTAGCTAGTGAGTAATGTTGTTTGGAATGTAACTTGTAACTCTTTATACACTTAACTTTTATTCATACGATCTGACATTCGTTAATATGTCAAGAAAACCAATGTACAACTCACAACAATGGACATCTTGGTTCTCGCATCGATGAAGAACGCAGCGAATTGCGATACGTAATGCGAATTGCATCCTCCGTGAATCATCAAATCTTTGAACGCAAATGGCGCCTCCAGTGATGAACTTGGGGCATGTGTGTTTGAGTGTTGTTAGAACACTTTATTTTGTATGCGTAAGAGTATGCAGAGAATATGTTTTTAAGAGTCAAATCTTTTAAATGAAATCGACGAGGGTTGTAATATTATATACAACTCTCCATGTAGATCGTGATTCACTTTCTTTTCGCACGGTTTGGTTTATTCAATCAAATGTCTGCTACCTAGCTATGGCAATTGATTAAGTATACTTATACCCACCCTAAGAAACTCCACCCTCTACTTTACTTTCCCAACCTCAAACACGCAAGATTACCCGCCGAACTTAAGCATATTATTCAGCGGAGGAAAAGAAACTAACTAGGATTCCCTCAGTAACGGCGAGTGAAGCGGGAAGAGCTCATCTTGGTAATCCGCCAGCCATCGTGTGTTGTCGCGGAATTGTGGGGTTTGACGTATAGTCATGGATCCTACTACGGCTAATTGCTTTGGAATTTCCAACCAGCGAGGGTGATAGTCCCGTTTTTGCTGTAGTGTCTTGGATCCAGTACGACGTACGCTCTTTGAGTCGTGTTGCTTTGTATTGCAGCACCAATCGGGTGGTAAATGCCATCTAAAGCTAAATACCGGCGAGAGACCGATAGCGAACAAGTACCGTGAGGGAAAGATGAAAAGGACTTTGAAAAGAGAGTTAAAAGAATTTGAAATTGTTGTGGTGTTAATCTTTTCGATGTGTGGCTGTAGAGTAGTTTCTGTTTGTTGAGTGTTGATATCACAACATCTCCGGGAACTTTTTTGTGTGGGGACTATTTCTGTGCTTTACTGTACATATACTCATCCCTTCACTCCAACTCTTCATATGTATGCTTTCGAGTATATATAGCAGCGTCGAAGAGACCCGTCTTGAAACACGGACCAAGGAGTTTATCGTCTATGCGAGTGTTCTAGTGGAAAACTATTAACACGTAGTGAAAGCAATTTTTTTATGCCATGGTAAGAGTTACGCTCTATCGTTTCTCCCCACCATGTACTGTGCACGCATCCATATCTGTCGAGCACACGTACGAGCATAGCCGATGAGACCCGAAAGATGGTGATCTATGCCTGAACAGGGCGAAGCCAGGGGAAACTCTGGTGGAGGCTCGTAGCGATTCTGACGCGCAAATCGATCGTCTGATTTGGGTATAGGGGCGAAAGACTAATCGAACCATCTGGTAGCTGGTTACTCCCGAAGTTTCCCTCAGGATAGCAGGCGTTGTTTTATGGTTTCATCCGGTAAAGCGAATGATTAGGAGTAATTGGGTTATCTTTGACCTGAACTCATTCTCAAACTTTCAATGGGTGTGATATAGAGTATACTTGTTTGATTCTACTATTTAAACAGTAACAATGCTTAGTGGGCCACTTTTGGTAAGCAGAACTGGCGCTGTGGGATGAACCAAACGTAATGTTACGGTGCCCAAATTAACAACTCATACAGAAACCATGAAAGGCGTTGGTTGCTTAAAACAGCAGGACGGTGATCATGGAAGTCGAAATCCGCTAAGGAGTGTGTAACAACTCACCTGCCGAAGCAACTAGCCCTTAAAATGGATGGCGCTTAAGTTGTATACCTATACATTACCGCTAAAGTAGATGATTTATGTTACTTGTAATATAAATTTTGAAACTTTAGTGAGTAGGAAGGTACAATGGTGTGCATAGAAGTGTTTGGCGTAAGCCTGCATGGAGCCGCCATTGGTACAGATCTTGGTGGTAGTAGCAAATAATCGAATGAGACCTTGGAGGACTGAAGTGGAGAAGGGTTTCGTGTGAACAGTGGTTGATCACGAGTTAGTCGGTCCTAAGTTCAAGGCGAAAGCCGAAAATTTTCAAGTATAGAAAAATCAAAATATATTTTGCATCATACCGATTTTAATACACTTGAATAATTTTGAACGAAAGGGAATACGGTTCCAATTCCGTAACCTGTTGAGTATCCGTTTGTTATTAAATATGGGCCTCGTGCTCATCCTGGCAACAGGAACGACCATAAAGAAGCCGTCGAGAGGTATCGGAAGAGTTTTCTTTTCTGTTTTATAGCCGTACTACCATGGAAGTCTTTCGCAGAGAGATATGGTAGATGGGCTAGAAGAGCATGACATATACTGTTGTGTCGATATTTTCTCCTCGGACCTTGAAAATTTATGGTGGGGATACGCAAACTTCTCAACAGGCCGTACCAATATCCGCAGCTGGTCTCCAAGGTGAAGAGTCTCTAGTCGATAGAATAATGTAGGTAAGGGAAGTCGGCAAATTAGATCCGTAACTTCGGGATAAGGATTGGCTCTGAAGATTGAGATAGTCGGGCTTGATTGGGAAACAATAACATGGTTTATGTGCTCGTTCTGGGTAAATAGAGTTTCTATCATTTATGGTAGATTCTTGTTCCCCGGATAGTTTAGTTACGTAGCCAATTGTGGAACTTTCTTGCTAAAATTTTTAAGAATACTAATTGGGCAACTGATTAGTTCTTTTAAATTATAACGATTATCAATTAACAATCAATTCAGAACTGGCACGGACTTGGGGAATCCGACTGTCTAATTAAAACAAAGCATTGTGATGGCCCTAGCGGGTGTTGACACAATGTGATTTCTGCCCAGTGCTCTGAATGTCAAAGTGAAGAAATTCAAGTAAGCGCGGGTCAACGGCGGGAGTAACTATGACTCTCTTAAGGTAGCCAAATGCCTCGTCATCTAATTAGTGACGCGCATGAATGGATTAACGAGATTCCTACTGTCCCTATCTACTATCTAGCGAAACCACAGCCAAGGGAACGGGCTTGGAATAATTAGCGGGGAAAGAAGACCCTTTTGAGCTTGACTCTAATCTGGCAGTGAAGAGAGAGGGTGTAGAATAAGTGGGAGTGTGCGGTTTATTCTGTGCACGTCAGTGAAATACCACAACCTTCGACGACAATTTGCTTCGATTGTTATTAGGAGATGCGTCTTAACTGCCGCTTATTATAGCTTCGTTGGGGGAGCATTTATGTTTCCTCAATTCCTAGCAATCAACAGCGTCTGGTAGGGAGTTTGGCTGGGGCGGCACATCTGTTAAACGATAACACAGGTGTCCTAAGAGGAGCTCAATGAGAACAGAAATCTCATGTAAAACAAAAGGATAAAAGCTCCTTTGATTTTGATTTTCAGATTCAAATACAAACTGCGAAAACGTGGCCTATGCGGACGCCTTTAGCAAACAATAATGGAATGCAGCATTTGCAGCTAGAGGTGTCAGAAAAGTTACCACAGGGATAACTGGCTTGTGGCAGCCAAGCGTTCATAGCGACGTTGCTTTTTGATTCTTCGATGTCGGCTCTTCCTATCATTGGCCCGCAGCAGAGCCAAAGTGTCATCCGCCGGTTGAGAGAGAGAGAGAGCTCCGCCGGAACAGAATGTGTGACCGAGGAACAATCGGTTGACATCATCGGTACAGGCGGTTGCCCGAGTGGGCAATGCCGCGAAGCTGCCATGTTTAGGGTAAGGGCTGAACGCCTCTAAGCCTGAACCCGTTCTGTAATGTTTGGTGTGTGAGGAATGTTTTATGCTACATTTAAATTATAGCTTTTGATATGTCGGCATTTGTTTTCGTCAGAGAGCGATTGATTGTTCCACGTGCTGGTATATATGATTGTTGACGTGTTAGTGGTCATATGTGTTAGTTTGCGTGGTTGTTAGGTTGATTGGTAGTATATTTTCCTTGTGTATCGCTTGTAGACGACTTGATTACTAGTTTATTTCAACCGGGTATTGTGCTTGTGTGAGTGGTCATTGTACTACGAATTCTTGAGATTTATCCCAGGTTGTATGATATTCCCTGATTATGTTTGGAGAGGTGTTGTATAGTATAGTATACGGGGTGTTTGATGATGAGTCGAATGCTTGGTGTATGTAATGTACTCGTTAGCTTTTTAGTTTTTCCGTGCGATGCAAAGATATTTGTGTGCGTGAATGAACTATGGAGTAGCTTGTATGTTTATGCTGTGTATTTATTTATTGTGCATTCTGCGTCGGTGCAATTTTACTTGTGCGCGTGAATGTACCCCATATGATCGACGTGCGCCTCTCTTCTATATTGTTCCGTTTAGATTCATTCGCTACGCTTACTTTCCCCCCCCCTCCCCCCAGGCAGCGGGAAGCATTCGAAGCATCGAAGCAATCGAAGCACCCCCCCCCCGAACCCCCTCCCCCCTTTTTCGAAGCCTTTTGTGAGGCGGCAAGCGCCTCTTTATATGGGACCCCCCCCCCCTATTAGGAAGCAGGTTTTTCTGACCCCCGAAAAACGAAAAAAAAACACAAGTCATTTTTTTTTTCCATCGCGTGATCAGTAGGGGGTGGCACAAGTTAAATTGCACAATAACAAGATAGAGTGCACCTATTTTATTCATAAAGATAGAGAAGATATTTTGGGGACAAAAAATAATACTTTTGGGAGAAAGAATGTAAGTAAGAAGAGTTTGAAAAGTGTATTTGTTTGACTTTTTTTGACAGAAAAGATATTTATTTGTGTTTTCATAATTATATATATTTGTTAAATTAGTTTTGTGTGTTTTTGTTTTTGGATAATGTATACATAAAGTGGGTATATAAAAAATAAAGAAAGACGAATTGACTAGACACTATTTGAACATATTTTATTTTATATGAGAGTAAAATACATTTTTGTGTAGATCTTCAGTTACTGAATAACATTTGATTATTGTATGAGTAAACAATGTTTTATACTTTTTGTAAGAGTAAAACATGTTTTTGTATGTATGATAATGTTTATTCTCCGATTACACAATTTGAAAATAATATTTGATCATACAATTTATTGTTACGAGTTCCTTACATGTTCCTCTACAATTTGATATCATAATATATATGGGTTTATGATGTTGTTGTTTTTTGATATCTTGAGGGAGGAATTTGGTCACGTTTTGAGGAAATATCTACTACCACGCGAGGCAAAGATAGATATAAGGCTGATAACATATACACTAGCAGCATACTCTTCATCATTACATCTAGTTTCATAATATATATACATTATATACACAATACTATACTCACTTCGAGCTAGATCGGCATATCTGTGGGGGAGAGGCACTACATGAGGGAATGAACACTGAGGCCGAGTGGCGAGTCAAGGGAGAAAAAATATTTTATGTGGCCATGACAATGAAATATGATATTGCTTAGAATTTTGTGGTGATTCCAGAAATATATATTTTGTGGGTATGTTATTTTCAAGTGTAGGATGTGGATAGAATGAGTTCGGGTGGGCTGTGCATCGCTGTGTATCATAGGGTATCATAGGGTATCATACTATATCGAGTGGGACGTGAAGTGGAGATGAGTAGAGGACATAGGCTGAGCATACATCTATCAGAATTTACTGTTGCAGATTCAGGACGTGTGTTATACATGTTTCGCCATTATATTTGGTCAGTTAGTGCTTGTGTAGTTGTGTTTTGGAGGTACATTGGTGATCAATTATAATGGCGACGGGGCTTGTGTGCGTAAATATTGGAATACGTATGCGTATTTTAAACAGTTTTTTTGTGATGAGTGCGAGTGTAAGCATAGTACATGTGCATTCGAAAATATAATTTGGATTTTCATTTTTTAACTTGAAATGAGTCATTTTGGGTATAATTTGTTACTATCTCAGATTAAAATTAAAATACAAACTAAACAACAATGTACAATGATATATTCGTATACATCATTCAACGGTGATTCCGAATATATATGCTATATGGGGGGTTTAAATGATACAATAATTTTAATATGTTCCTGTTCGTACTCCACACTCCATATTCCATACTCACTTGAAACCGTGAATGTGAAGTTGTGACATGTATTGGACCAAAATATGAACTTGTTGAGGATGTTACGGTGATGCAGGATATATGTGTTTCATGAGTAGTTGGAGTCTGTAAATAATTTTAATATTGGAAAGAGTGTTTGGAAGTTGAACGAATATTGTATTTTGTTGGGTGTCGAATGGACTCGATAAGAGTTCGATCTCGACGACTACTTTGAATCGAGGACTGCCGCTTTAAACTACTCTTGTTTATTCATTCCGACAATGTTTGTGTGATTGTGTGGGTATGGACATGCCTGGGTAGACATTTTTTCGCTCTTCCGAATGAGTCGTCGAACTTGAAGAATTTCGAAGTTTATTGAATTTTTCAAGTTGACTGAAGGTTGATGTAGGCTGAGTGGATGTGTATTTCTGGATGGAGAACTTGATAGCGTATGTGTGTATGGAGAGTGGTTGTTTTATCGATTAGTTACTGCGTGCATCAAGTTGTGTAATAGTTGGGGGGAGAAAAAAGCTCGATATATGTTGTGCCGACTTGAAGTTGGGTAATAGAATAGTCGCATATACTTTCAATATATCAATCGATAGAGGATAACGTGGGGTAGAACATGGTATTAGTAAGTAGTCATGCTACTATCTTGTGTCGAGCTTCAATTTGGAAAACTATGTATTTTTTTTCGAAACTTCAAGTTACATCCCCTCTTCAACTAAGACGTTTCGGATGCAGGAAAAAGAAACTATATGTGTTATTTTACTCATACATGTTATACTTACTCTTCGTTTACAATGTTGGTCATCACATTTTGATTGTTAAATTATAGTCTCTTTTCCTACCATTTTATTAACAAGTGCAAAAAATAATTTGAGAAAAGCATTCGAATTGAAGAAACTTTCACAAGAGCAATGTTATAGAGCATGTTGAGTTATGTAAGAAACAAAAAGAATATTAAAAATTACCTGAGTGGTTGTGGAGAATGAAGAGTTGGAAGAATAGCTATAGGATGACGCCATTTGGGAGGATTCCACGGATTTGCAAAGTGGCGGGAAAAAAAACAAAAAATTTTAAAATGTCTAAAAGTAAAAAAAGCAAATCACTAGAGTTGTTTAAAATATTATTTACAGTCAGAAAATATATAACAAGTTATATTTTACTAAATTATAATATCAAACATTAAAAATAAACCATGTTTTAGTGTATTTTTGGGGGGTTACTTTGAAAAGATTCCTCGGGGAGTGGGAGGGGGGGGTATAACATTAGGAAAGAAGGTGAATAGAAAATGATGAGTCTGTCTTGGTGA
>JAWNLO010000355.1:12500-20424 GCA_035042245.1 Drosophila heteroneura
CAGAAGAGTTTTCTTTTCTTTTTAACAGGAGATGCTTTATTGTATCAGCATGGCGACATGCGTTTGGTCCGTGGAATCGAGTTATTCGGAGATGCGGATCAAGTCCTGGCAGAGTGTAGTTTGGTGTGGGGTTGTTGTTTGACTTGTCAGATGATTATTCCTCGCCAGTCTTTACATTGGATGCCCAGCCGACGACCCTTGAAAATCCCGTGATGTATTTTTTCTGTATTCTTCCATCTTCTCGTTCGTCGTACTCATAACCGCATCAGGTCTCCAAGGTGAGTAGCCTCTAGTCAATAGAAGAATGTAGGTAAGGGAAGTCGGCAAAATAGATCCGTAACTTGGGGAAAAGGATTGGCTCTAAGGGTGTTTTTTTGTTGTGTTGAGTGTGTTTAGTTTGTTTGTGGTTGGGTTGTGGTGTGTGTTGGGTTTCGCAAGATTTCTGATGCATATTGTGTCCCTCTCACGCGTCTAGACGTGGCTTTTACTATATTAGCTACTTTAACACTTGCCAACGCGTGGCCTCTCTGATTCTGTCAGTCTGTGCCACAAGATACACCAGCTTAGAACTGAAACGGACTAGGGGAATCCGACTGTTTAATTAAAACAAAGCATTGCGATTTTTTGGGGTGAAAACCTGTTGACGCAATGTGATTTCTGCCCAGTGCTCTGATATGTCAAAGTGGAGAAATTCAACTAAGCGCGGGTAAACGGCGGGAGTAACTATGACTCTCTTAAGGTAGCCAAATGCCTCGTCATCTAATTAGTGACGCGCATGAATGGATTAACGAGATTCCCACTGTCCCTATCTACTATCTAGCGAAACCACAGCCAAGGGAACGGGCTTGGAAGTATCAGCGGGGAAAGAAGACCCTGTTGAGCTTGACTCTAGTCTGACTAGTGAATTGTCTTGGAGGGTGTAGCATATGTGGGAGTGTGCGGTTTATTCTGTACACGTCAGTGAAATACCACAACCTTCGACGACAATTTGCTTCGATTGTTATTAGGAGATGCGTCTTAACTGCCGCTTATTCTAGCTTCGTTGGGAGAGCATTTATGTTCCCCCAATTCCTAGCAATCAACAGCGTCTGGTAGGGAGTTTGGCTGGGGCGGCACATCTGTTAAACGATAACACAGGTGTCCTAAGAGGAGCTCAATGAGAACAGAAATCTCATGTAGAACAAAAGGGTAAAAGCTCCTTTGATTTTGATTTTCAGTACGAATACAAACTGCGAAAACATGGCCTATCGATCCTTTAGCAAACAATAATGGAATGCAGCATTTGCAGCTAGAGGTGTCAGAAAAGTTACCACAGGGATAACTGGCTTGTGGCAGCCAAGCGTTCATAGCGACGTTGCTTTTTGATTCTTCGATGTCGGCTCTTCCTATCATTGGCCCGCAGCAGAGCCAAAGTGTCGGATTGTTCATCCACCAACAGGGAACGTGAGCTGGGTTTAGACCGTCGTGAGACAGGTTAGTTTTACCCTACTGATAATGTTTATTATCATAGCACTAAGCACATCACTACAGTAATCCGATCTAGTACGAGAGGAACAATCGGTTGACATCATCGGTACAGGCGGTTGCCCGAGTGGGCAATGCCGCGAAGCTGCCATGTTTAGGGTAAGGGCTGAACGCCTCTAAGCCTGAACCCGTTCTGTAATGTTTGGTGTGTGAGGAATGTTTTATGCTACATTATAAATTATAGCTTTTGATATGTCAACACTTGTTGTCAGAGAGCGATTGATTGTTCCACGTGCTGGTATATATGATTGTTGACGTGTTAGTGGTCATATGTGTTAGTTTGCGTGGTTGTTAGGTTGATTGGTAGTATATTTTCCTTGTGTATCGCTTGTAGACGACTTGATTACTAGTTTATTTCAACCGGGTATTGTGCTTGTGTGAGTGGTCATTGTACTACGAATTCTTGAGATTTATCCCAGGTTGTATGATATTCCCTGATTATTTTGGAGATGTGTAAATAGTATAGTATACGGGGTGTTTGATGATGAGTCGAATGCTTGGTGTATGTATGTACTCGTTAGCTTTTTAGTTTTTCCGTGCGATGCAAAGATATTTGTGTGCGTGAATGGAATAACTATGGAGTAGCTTGTATGTTTATGCTGTGTATTTATTTATTGTGCATTCTGCGTCGGTGCAATTTTACTTGTGCGCGGGAATGTACCCCATATGATCGACGTGCGCCCTCTCTTCTATAATCTCGTTTAGATTTATTCGCTACGCTTACTTTCCCCCCCCTCCCCCCAGGCAGCAGGAAGCATTCGAAGCATCGAAGCAATCGAAGCACCCCCCCCCCGAACCCCCTCCCCCCCTTTTTCGAAGCCTTTTGTGAGGCGGCAAGCGCCTCTTTATATGGGACCCCCCCCCCTGTTAGGAAGCAGGTTTTTCTGACCCCCGAAAAACGAAAAAAAAACACAAGTCATTTTTTTTTTCCATCGCGTGATCAGTAGGGGGTGGCACAAGTTAAATTGCACAATAACAAGATAGGAGTGCACCTATTTTATTCATAAAGATAGAGAAGATATTTTGGGAACAAAAAATAATACTTTTGGGAGAAAGAATGTAAGTAAGAAGAGTTTGAAAAGTGTATTTGTTTGACTTTTTTGACAGGAAAGATATTTATTGGTGTTTTCATAATTATATATATTTGTTAAATTAGTTTTGTGTGTTTTTGTTTTTGGATAATGTATACATAAAGTGGGTATATAAAAAATAAAGAAAGACGAATTGACTAGACACTACTTGAACATATTTTATTTTATATGAGAGTAAAATACATTTTTGTGTAGATCTTCAGTTACTGAATAACATTCGATTATTGTATGAGTAAACAATGTTTTATACTTTTTCTAAGAGTAAAACATGTTTTTGTATGTATCATAATGTTTTTCTCCGATTACACAATTTGAAAATAATATTTGATCATACAATTTATTGTTACGAGTTCCTTACATGTTTCTCTACAATTTGATATCATAATATATATGGGTTTATGATGTTGTTGTTTTTTGATATCTTGAGGGAGGAATTTGGTCACGTTTTGAGGAAATATCTACTACCACGCGAGGCAAAGATAGATATAAGGCTGATAACATATACACTAGCAGAATACTCTTCATCATTACATCTAGTTTCATAATATATATACATTATATACACAATACTGTACTGACTTTGAGCTAGATCGACATATCTGTGGGGGAGAGGCACTACATGAGGGAATGAACACTGAGGCCGAGTGGCGAGTCAAGGGAGAAAAAATATTTTATGTGGCCATGACAATGAAATATGATATTGCTTAGAATTTTGTGGTGATTCCAGAAATATATATTTTGTGGGTATGTTATTTTCAAGTGTAGGATGTGGATAGAATGAGTTCGGGTGGGCTGTGCATCGCTGTGTATCATAGGGTATCATAGGGTATCACACTATATCGAGTGGGACGTGAAGTGGAGATGAGTAGAGGACATAGGCTGAGCATACATCTATCAGAATTTACTGTTGCAGATTCAGGACGTGTGTTATACATGTTTCGCCATTATATTTGGTAAGTTGGTGCTTGTGTAGTTGTGTTTTGGAGGTACATTGGTGATCAATTATAATGGCGACGGGGCTTGTGTGCTTAAATATTGGAATACGTATGCGTATTTTAAGCAGTTTTTTTGTAATGAGTGCGAGTGTAAGCATAGTACACGTGCATTCGAAAATATAATTTGGATTTTCATTTTTTAACTTGAAATGAGTCGTTTAGGGTATAATTTTCTACTATCTCAGATTAAAATTAAAATATAAACTAAACATCAATATATAGTGATATATTCGTATACATCATTCAACGGTGATTCCGAATATATATACTATATGGGGGGTTGAAATGGTACAATAATTTTAATATGTTCCTGTTCGTACTCCACACTCCATATTCCATACTCACTTCAAACCGTGAATGTGAAGTTGTGACATGTATTGGACCAAAATATGAACTTGTTGAGGATGTTACAGTGATGCAGGATATATGTGTTTCATGAATAGTTGGAGTCTGTAAATAATTTTAATATTGGAAAGAGTGTTTGGAAGTTGAACGAATATTGTATTTTGTTGGGTGTCGAATGGACTCCATAAGAGATCGATCTCGACGACTACTTTGAATCGAGGACTGCCGCTTTAAACTACTCATGTTTATTCATTCCGACAATGTTTGTGTGATTGTGTGGGTATGGACATGCCTGGGTAGACATTTTTTCGCTCTTCCAAATGAGTCGTCGAACTTGAAGAATTTCGAAGTTTATTGAATTTTTCAAGTTGACTGAAGGTTGATGTAGGCTGGGTGGATGTGTATTTCTGGATGGAGAACTTGATAGCGTATGTGTGTATGGAGAGTGGTTGTTTTATCGAGTATTTACTGCGTGCATCAAGTTGTGTAATAGTTTGGGGGAGAAAAAAGCTCGATATATGTTGTGCCGACTTGAAGTTGGGTAATATAGTGGTCGCATATACTTTCAATATATCAATCGATAGAGGATAACGTGGGGTAGAACATGGTATTAGTAAGTAGTCATGCTACTATCTTGTGTCGAGCTTCAATTTGGAAAACTATGTATTTTTTTTCGAAACTTCAAGTTACATCCCCTCTTCAACTAAGACGTTTAGGATGCAGGAAAAAGAAACTATATGTGTTATTTTACTCATACATATTATACTTACTCTTCGTTTACAATGTTGGTCATCACATTTTGATTGTTAAATTATAGTCTCTTTTCCTACCATTTTATTAACAAGTGCAAAAAATAATTTGAGAAAAGCATTCGAATTGAAGAAACTTTCACAAGAGCAATGTTATAGAGCATGTTGAGTTATGTAAGAAACAAAAAGAATATTAAAAATTACCTGAGTGGTTGTGGAGAATGAAGATTTGGAAGAATAGCTATAGGATGACGCCATTTGGGAGGATTCCACGGATTTGCGAAGTGGCGGGAAAAAAAACAAAAAATTCTAAAATGTCGAAAAGTAAAAAAAGCAAATCACTAGAGTTGTTTAAAATATTATTTACAGTCAGAAAATATATAACAAGTTATATTTTACTAAATTATAATATCAAACATTAAAAATAAACCATGTTTTAGTGTATTTTTGGGGGGTTACTTTGAAAAGATTCCTCGGGGAGTGGGAGGGGGGGGTATAACATTAGGAAAGAAGGTGAATAGAAAATGATGAGTCTGTCTTGGTGATGAACCATTCAGCTGTTCAACATCACGAGTATACTTGTTTCCTATAGGAGTGTGTATTATTGCACATTCTGGTGCTGTATATGTATAGCTTGAGTACCTGGGTGACTTTCATATGTATTTCGATGCATATGGGATATCTTAAGTGGAAAGAGTATATGTATACAGTTTATATATATTTATTTATCTTTGCTTTGTGTGTTGGTTGGAGTGTAGCTTTTGTTTATGTGTGTATAACGCATATGCTCTAGCGAGGTTCTGTCCAAGGCATAGCGTTGTTGTTTGTGTGTAGAGTATGTGCTTGTAAAAGAGTACATGGGCTATACATATTGCATGAGCGTGATCAGGCTTGATGTTTAGGGGGTATGTGTTCTTTCGGGAGTGCTCCTCGACTGCATGAAGGTTTTGGTCTATACGATTACTATATGTTTAGTAAGAGTATGAATTGTACGATTACGAGAATGGCAGTGATGTGTATGAGCTAGATTGAGTTCGCTTGTGCATGATCTGCATTGTTGGTTGTTGTGTGTGTGGGGATGTATGTATGTAGTTCAATTTGTTCTGTAAAGAGCTTGTTGAGTTATATATATGCGGATCTAGTTACATGCATCATCAAAGAGTGATGGTATAAGAAGGATATAATGGGTAGGTGCTGTGGCGTGCGTATTCTTTGGAGTGCGCAAATCACAACACTGTATAGTGCCTATGTGGATTCGTCTGCATGGGCAATTTTATACGTACCTCGTTATAAAATTCACCCCTAATCATGATAGTATGTATGATGATTTGGAGTGTTATTACTAAGCTAAACGATGTGGTGTAAGATTTGCGCTTTTAGTGTCTATCTTTCTCCATATAATATAACCTAGTACTACACTACTATATATAATATATACTCTCTAGTTACCTGGTTGATCCTGCCAGTAGTTATATGCTTGTCTCAAAGATTAAGCCATGCATGTCTAAGTACACACGAATTAACAGTGAAACCGCAAAAGGCTCATTATATCAGTTATGGTTCCTTAGATCGTTAACAGTTACTTGGATAACTGTGGTAATTCTAGAGCTAATACATGCAATTAAAACACGGACCTTATGGAACGTGTGCTTTTATTAGGCTAAAACCAAGCGGTCGCAAGATCGTTACATTGGTTGAACTCTAGATAACATGCAGATCGTATGGTCTTGTACCGACGACAGATCTTTCAAATGTCTGCCCTATCAACTTTTGATGGTAGTATCTAGGACTACCATGGTTGCAACGGGTAACGGGGAATCAGGGTTCGATTCCGGAGAGGGAGCCTGAGAAACGGCTACCACATCTAAGGAAGGCAGCAGGCGCGTAAATTACCCACTCCCAGCTCGGGGAGGTAGTGACGAAAAATAACAATACAGGACTCATATCCGAGGCCCTGTAATTGGAATGAGTACACTTTAAATCCTTTAACAAGGACCTATTGGAGGGCAAGTCTGGTGCCAGCAGCCGCGGTAATTCCAGCTCCAATAGCGTATATTAAAGTTGTTGCGGTTAAAACGTTCGTAGTTGAACTTGTGCTTCATACGGGTAGTACAGCTTACAATTGTGGTTAGTACTATACCTTTATGTATGTAAGCGTATTACCGGTGGAGTTCTTATATATAATTAAATACTTGTATTTTTTTATGTATTCCTCCTATTTAAAAACCTGCATTAGTGCTCTTCATCGAGTGTTATTGTGGGCCGGTACAATTACTTTGAACAAATTAGAGTGCTTAAAGCAGGCTTCAAATGCCTGAATATTCTGTGCATGGGATAATGAAATAAGACCTCTGTTCTGCTTTCATTGGTTTTCAGATCAAGAGGTAATGATTAATAGAAGCAGTTTGGGGGCATTAGTATTACGACGCGAGAGGTGAAATTCTTGGACCGTCGTAAGACTAACTTAAGCGAAAGCATTTGCCAAAGATGTTTTCATTAATCAAGAACGAAAGTTAGAGGTTCGAAGGCGATCAGATACCGCCCTAGTTCTAACCATAAACGATGCCAGCTAGCAATTGGGTGTAGCTACTTTTATGGCTCTCTCAGTCGCTTCCCGGGAAACCAAAGCTTTTGGGCTCCGGGGGAAGTATGGTTGCAAAGCTGAAACTTAAAGGAATTGACGGAAGGGCACCACCAGGAGTGGAGCCTGCGGCTTAATTTGACTCAACACGGGAAAACTTACCAGGTCCGAACATAAGTGTGTAAGACAGATTGATAGCTCTTTCTCGAATCTATGGGTGGTGGTGCATGGCCGTTCTTAGTTCGTGGAGTGATTTGTCTGGTTAATTCCGATAACGAACGAGACTTTGGTTGTTAAATAGAGCTGCCTTGTGTATGCAAGTGTATTGTTCTTCTTAGCAAGACTATCGGCGTCGTAGCCGGTGGAAGTTCAAAGCAATAACAGGTCCGTGATGCCCTTAGATGTTCTGGGCCGCACGCGCGCTACACTGATTTGTTCCGCAAGTATTAGTGAATCTCTTCGGAGTGCCACGTATCTCTCTGGAGACGGAGGGAGAATCTCGAAAGCAAATCGTGCTGGGGATAGACCATTGCAATTATTGGTCTTGAACGAGGAATTCCTAGTAAACGCACGTCATCAGCGTGCATTGATTACGTCCCTGCCCTTTGTACACACCGCCCGTCGCTGCTACCGATTGAA
>JAWNLO010000356.1:0-129907 GCA_035042245.1 Drosophila heteroneura
CTGGCGCAAGCGCCAGCGCCTCCGGCGCGTGGGCGCAAGCGCCCACTCAGACGGCCCGCAAGCGGGCCGCGCACCCCGTGCTGTCCGGCACCCGACACCCGCCGCCGCAAGCGGCGTCTCGGCTCGATCCTCGTGCCGTTCAAGCGATTTCATGACTCGATCCTACCACACGTCCCCCCAGTAGAACAACGGGAACCGGTGCACGCCGGCGCGCGGCAAGCCGCCCACCAGCACCCCGCAACACCACCCCACCAAGGCCGCAAGCGGCCCAGCACCCAAACAGTCCAAAGACTGCTAAATACAGCGCGCGGCAGCGCTTTACGTGCTCATATGGCAGTCTCGCACGAATACTGTTGCAGCACAACGTCTTTGAATACTGTTGTCTCACAACACTATTCAAAGTACCTCACGTCCCCCGGGGTGTGGTGGCTGTAGAACCGCACCCCGGGGGGACGCGTGTGGAATCACACCTGCATGTAGTCCTCCACACTGGTGTCGAGGTCGGCGAACACCGCGACGTCGCGGCCCATGGCGTTGCTCAGCGCCGATTCCAGCGCGGCCCGCAGCATCGGGGTCATCACCAGGTCGCCCAGCTCCTCCGCCAGATCGTAGCTGTCCACGTCGAAGCCGGATTCGACCACGAAGCGCAGGTTCATGGTCGCTTTCACATCCACCTGGTAGTCACGCCTGCGGCCCTGCCAACCCCACTCCTCGCAGAACGCCTCGAACTGCGCGCACAGGTCGTTCCGGTCGGCCCACTCGCAGGCGGACTCGTTCATCCGCTCGGCACGCTGGCGCGCGGCGAGCAGCTGGTCGGTCAGCGTCCGGTTCTCCTGTTCCAGCGCCGCGAGCCGGTCGTGCATCGGCGTGGGGGCGTCGGTGGTCTCAGCGGTGATCGTCATGAATGACCCTTTCGGGTAGTAGCCGTGGCCTTGTGCCTTGCTGGTACCTCTAGTATACGTCTGTGACCTGGCCTTATACCTCAATCGGTGGCCTGATCCCCGAGTTTTACACCGTCCCCGAATGAGGTCTTTTCGAGCCCTTCCAGCTTCGCCAGCGGGCGGGACGAGGGCCTGGTGAGCCGGTAGGACCAGTGCGGCTCGAAGCTGCCGGCCTCACCGTCCGCGTCGGACAGCACACGCAGCTCCTCCAACAGCCCAGCCAGCGCGGGCACCTCGTCATCCGAGAGGTGGTCCAGCTGGGCTCCGGTCCTGCCCCATACCGTCATCCCCGAGGGGAACCAGCCGTTGTCCCAGACGTCGCTGCCGAACTCGACGGCGGCGATCTTGTCGAGTTCCTCCTCCCCGTCGTCGGCTGCCCAGGCAGCGCGGACAGCCGCGAGCATCGCGTCCCACACCTTCTCGGCGGCCTCCGCCAGTTCCTCGTCGCTCGGGGACAAGCCCCATAGCGCTTGGAGCAGTTGATCCCGCAGCGCCCAGTAGCCGCCCCTCAGCGGCACACCAGCGACCGTGACGCGGGCCAGGAGGGTCTCGTCGAGCCCCGCGTACGGGGAGGCCGTGTAGGCGGTCTCAGCGCGCTCTCGCTCGTCAGGGTCGAGGTCGTCCTCGTAGTAGGGCGCGTTCAGTACCCGGGCGGCGGCATACGCCGCCTCGTCGAGCCGCTCTTCCAGCGGTCCGGCGTCGATCTGCCAGCCCAGCTGGTCGCGGAACCTGTGGTCCAGCGTCAGGTTCACATCCGTCGGGTCGATCAAATCCACCAGTGCCATGTGCGGGTCTCCTATCCCTCTTCGATCTCGTATTCGACGTCATCGCCGAGCTGCTCCCGATCGATGAACTTCTGCTCGATCACCTGCCCGAACGGCGCGAACCGCCCGGTCTCCGCCAGTCGGTTCGCCGCTGCGGCGAGGTCCTCGTCGGTCATGGTCCGGTCCAACGTGGGGATCTCGGCGAGCAGCTCGGCGCGGGTCACCTCGACGGACGCGACGTAAGTGGCGCGGCGGGTCAGCGAGAAGGTCGTTCGCTCGTCCCGGGCCGCCTCGGCGGCGCGTTCCATGGCCTCCTCGGCGTCGTGCGCCTGCACCGTGGTGTGCCACGGCGAGAAGCCCCGGTAGTCGAGATCGCCCGCGACGGCGTGCTGGCCCTCGACCGCGCCGAAGGCCAGCGGCGCGGTGTCCGCCCACGCTCCGATCACCGTGAAAGTCTTCCGGGCGGGCAGCGCTGGCGGGGGCGTCGGTGCGTTGTGCTCGTCGAAGTTGATCACGTAGCCCTCGTCGCACAGGCCCTGGACCAGATTGTCGCCGTACTCGCCGTCGGGGTCGTACGCCTCGGCGAGATACTCCATCGCCGCATCCTCGGCCGCGTGCACCGTCACCACGACGGTCTTCGTGTTCGGGCTGTCCACCATCAGCGTCCACATCGTGGTCATCGCTTCCACCTCCTACTTCACCCGCACCCGGACCAGCTCCGACGGACGTGTGTCCGGCCACCATCCCGGCGGGCGGTGCTCGTCCAGGGCCTCGGGGCGATCTTCGAGCTCGAAGATCCGAGCGTCCAGGTACTCGGTCACCGCGCTGTTGGTCGCGAGCGGCGGGACCTCGACGTCGAGGAGCCGGATCACTGAGTCGTCGCCGAATTCCTTGACGTAGTGGCGGAACTCGTACCGGGCGGCGGATTCGGTCGGGTACCACCAGAACCCGCCGACGCCGCCGTTCTCGGTGTCCGCCGGGTAGAACAGCGCCACGTAGACCTTCATGCGGTCACCATCCGCTGGGCGCGGCGGCGGACCACCGTCAGCTCGCGAGTGCGGCCCGGCTGCCACCAGACCCCCGCCTGGCCGGTCCGGGCGGTGTCACCGCGCACGAACATCCCGTCGCCGATGGGGGTGACCGGGAAGATGCCGTAGGGCGAGCCGGTCGGGCAGCCCACTTCGAGCCACGCGCCCGCACCGTCGCCCACGTACAGGCGGTACGGGAAGTCGCCGGCGTGCTCGGCGATCACCTTCTCGAAGGCGGTCTCGAAGTCGTCAGCGGGGTCGAGCACGACGCTCGGATGCTTCGCCATGATGGGGACGTCCCTTTCGGGTTGTGGCCTTGGCCCTTCGCCTTGCCGGTACCACCATCATACCGCGTGACCTGCATCAATAAGCCGCGCGACGGCGTAATTCACGGTTTCTGCACCGTCCCGCACTCGGTCTCGAACCTCCGGGCCGGAGCTGGACAGCCCGCCCGGAGCGGTGGGGGCGGGGCTGTCCAGCGCACGTGGTTCACAGGTATTCGAGAGTCCAGTCCTCGTCGAGCTCGAAGCGGTGCGGGCACTTCTCGCACGCGAGGTAGACACCGTCGCCGTCATCGCCCCAGTCCCCGGACCCGCCGGAGGTGGCGACGATCGTCTTGGCCTCCGGGTCGATCGACGTTCCCCAGGTCCGCTGGCGGTCGTCCTCGGTCACCACCCATTGGTGCCCGTCGGGCGAGCCCGGGCAGCGGCTGGCGATGTCGTCGACGGTCACCAGGGCGTCCGCCTCGCGTAGCAGCCGCGCGGCCGCGAGCCGCAGTGAGGCGGCCGCGGTCGCGTCGTCGCCTTCCACCACCGTCACGGTGTGCTCGATCTCGCGGCGCAGCTCCCCGGCGACGACCCGGTAGGCCCACGGCTCGCCCTCGTCCGGGCAGGAGAACTCGATCCGGCTGCCTGCCCGTGCGTGCGGGGCGAGCGTTCCCAGCACGTCGAGCAGGATGTCCTCGTCGACGGTGTAGTCGATCGGCATCGGGTCGCCGACCGTCAGCGCATCGGGTGTGATGCCGTACGGCATCCCGATCCGGTCGAGCAGGTCGGCCAGGTCCTGCTCCTCGTCGTACTCGCCGTCCGGGTCCAGATCGAGGCCCAGCGTCGCGAACGCCGCGTCGAGCTGGCCCGTCGGGATGGCGAAGTCGACCGATGCGTGCGTCTCCATCATCGGCCGGCCGCCTCCGCCAGAGACGCCACCAGAGCGTCCTGCACGGCCTTCTTGGCCGCGCTACTGCACGTCTCGCACGTGAGGCCCTCAGCGTGGATCTCAGCCCGCGTGATCGCCTCCCAGTGGTCCAGCGGAGTGCTGTGCACCTCGGCGGTGGGGTCGGCCTTGACCGCGGCCGCCAGGTACCCGCCGCCGTGCTGCCCGCAGGAGACCAGACCGTTGTTGCTGATCCACAGCCGCCCGGGCGCGGCGTCAGCGCTCGCGACCAGCGTGGTCTGGATCAGGATCTCGGTCGCCCAGTCCGCGAGCTGCGCCCAGTTCCCGAGGGTCCCGGTCGAGCCGGTCTGCACGACCGCGTCCACCGTCCAGTCGAGGCTGTCCTCGGCGAGCACCGACTCGATCACCTCGGGATCGGTGACGACGAGTGGCAGATCGGTCGCGTGCGCGATCTCTTCGATTCCGTGCAGCGTCATGGTTCGTACTCCGTTCATGTGGGGATGGGGCGGACCGGGGAGGGTGGCGTCCTCCCCGGCCCGGGAAAGGGATTTCGCTCCGGTCAGGACGCGGGGACCAGGCGAACCGGCATGAGCAGCAGCCGCGTCCCGTCGCCGACGGTGACCAGCCCGGGGCGGCTGGGCGTGCGGAAGTCGAAGCGGACCTTGTCCACCGACTTCGGCAGCGGCTTGACCAGTGCCCGCAGGCGCCCGATGTTGAAACCGATCTCGACCTCGGTCATCCCGTCCGGCAGGTCGACCTCGCCCGCGGAGACGGCCGCGGTGCGGCGGAGCGCCGGCCCCGGCTCCTCGGCGCCGTCGGCCGCGGCGCGCTCGGCGGCCTCGACCTGGGCCTGGGTGAGCGTGTCGATCTGGACACCGTCGGCGTTCATCCGCAGCACCACCGTCGCGTTGTCGGCCGACCGTCCGCTGCCGCGGACCGCGTCGACGGCCTCGGCGAAGGCCTTCGGCGTGACGGTGAACCCGAGGCCGGGCAGGTCGCTCGGGAACAGCGCCTCGACCTTCGGGAAGTCGCACTGTCGCTCGGTCTGGAACATGATCCGCCCGGCCGCGCGGACCGCGACCCGGCGCTCGCCCGCCGCGGCGCCGGGGACGGTGCCGAACTCGACGTGCTCGGCCTGCGGCCGGGCCGGGGTGCCGCCGACCAGCCAGCGGGCCGTCTTGGCCAGCGCGCCGATCGGGAGCAGCATCGTCCCGGCCTCGGCGGGAGCGATGGTCGGGGTGACCGGGACGTCGTACAGGCGGAACCGGTCCGTCGTGGCCAGCCGGGCCGGGGCGTCCGGGGTGTAGGTGAACCGGGCGACCGTGAGCATCGGCAGGGTGTCGTCCTTACCTGCGGCGGCCGCGGCCAGCGGGATCGCCTCGCTGTAGCGGCGTGCGTCGACGGTCAGGGCCGGGTCGAAGGCGAGGTCGCCGAGCCCGACCAGCGCGGCGTGTTCGGTCGGGTCGAAGGCGCGCAGTTCGCCGGTGAAGTGCGCGCCGACGGTGATGGCAACGCGCTCGGCGCTCGTGCTGGTCAGGGTGACCAGGTCGGCGGGCTTGGCGGCGTCCAGGATGTCCCAGAACGTCTCGCGGTCGACCAGCACCGGAGCCGGGCTGCCGGTCGCCTCCGCGCCGGGTAGCGGGGCGATGACGCCGAACTCGAAGTCGAAGGCGGAGGCGATCACCTCGCCCGCGGCCTCGCGGATGTAGACCGTCTTCACGGCCCCGGGGACGGCCTTGCTCTGGACCTTGCGGATCGCGGACAGGTTGTCCTTCATGGACTTCACGGTGAACGTGTACATGGAAAGTGGTTCCCTTCGTCGGGATTCGGCCGTGGCCTTGTGCCTTGCCGGTACGTCTATCGTATGTCAATCACGCTGTGAGTTCGTGGTTCTCGGCGACGATTCACGATTTTTCGACCGTCTAGGCGGTCGCGCGGTCGCGGTCGTGCGGCCCGCTGATTATGGCTCGTCGAGCGGGCGGAACGGGCTGCGCTGGAACGGCGCGCGATCGTAAGCACCGTTGTAGGTGCCGTCGAGTGCATAGCCCCATGTGTCGTAGCCGTCGTAGAAGTGATGCTCTTGTGTCTCACCCTGATTGGTGGTCTCGATGCGGGACACCTGGCGCGGGGGCTGGCTTTCGACCCACCGTTCGTGCGCGGTGATCGGTCGATCGCGGGTGCGCCGGTCCGCGCGCGCGGCGAGGATCAGGGCGAGCAGCCGTTCGGCCTTCGCGGCCGCCTGGGCGCGCAGCGCGTCCGGGCAATCCGGGTCCACGATGATCTCGCGGGTCTTGATGTTGAGTTCGACGATCGTCCGGACGACCATCGCTCCCATGCCCTGGCGGCGCACGTAGAGCGTCAGGTCCGCCCACGCCCACTGCCGCTCCTCGGCCTCACTGCGGGCGCGGCCCGGCCCGAGGAGCACGTACTCGTTGCGCCAGGCTCGATACGCGGTGTCCGGCGCGAGGCGAACGCTCTTCGGGCCCTTGCCGAGTCGGCTGTCGTAGAAGGGGAACCAGCCCGGTCCGTATTCGGTGCCGGTGTCGTCGACGATGTAGGACCAGTCGCCGGTCGGCGGTTCGTTGCCGTACATGTCGAAGGTGGCGCCGGGCGGGTCGGCGACGGTTTCGCTGGTCACGGTCTGCCTCCTGTTCTCGCGGTTCATGCGACCGCGGTGTGGTGTCGAAGGGTGAGCGGGCCGGGCTCGGCCGGGATGATCACGACGCCGAGGTCGATCTGCACCTTGGCGAACGCGGCCTCGCGGTCGACCAGCCAGCGGGAGGTGAGCGCGCGGAGCTTCGCCACCTGGCTCGGCGTGACGGCGCGGGCGTGGTCCGCGCCGGTCGCGGTCTGCACGACGCGGACCACGACGATGGCGAGCAGGCCGGTCTGGGCGCGGGCGACGACGTCGAGGGTGCCGCGCAGGCCTCCGGCGGCGAACTGCCAGTCGCGGTCGAGCACCGTGTAGCCCTGGGCTGCGAGGTGCTCGCAAACCAGGTCGACGGCGGCGGTCCGGCGGGGGTCGGTCATGGTGCCTCCTAGCGGGCGAAGTGGGCGGAGATCCGGTCGATGCTTCCCAGCGGCGTGGGCTTGAAGTACAGATCGCGCTCGATCGGCCACAGGCGCTGCACGAGAATCTCTTCGAGCTCGGGCAGGTAGATGCCGCCGTGCTCGGCGCACTCGGGCATGTGGTCGAGCTGGGCGAAGCCGTTGGCGTCGCCGGTCTCCGGGTCGTACTCGGTGATGTACCAGTCCCCCACCGGGCAGAAGTAGTGCAGGTAGGCGACCCGCTCGGCGAGCGGCCCCTCGGCCGCTCCGATGGCGGGGATCTCCGCGGCGACGCTGGCCGGCGGGTAGAAGGCGTGGCCGCGCCGGCGCGCGTGCTTCTCGGCGGGACGTGCTGCAGTGGTCATGGTCTCCCTCTCGGGTTGTAGCAGGCCTTCTGCCTTGCTGATACCTCTATGATACCCGTTCACCTGGGCGTTCCCTACGCTCACGGCTCCGATTCACGGTTTCTGCACCGTCCCTGTCGGAGACCAAGTCCAAGTCAAGCCAAGCCACGAGACCGGAGATCGGCGCCAGCGCGGCGCGACGCGCGCTGGCGCGATCCCCTTCTAGACCACGCCGAGGAGTTCGGCGCTGTAGTGGCCGTACGCACGCTCGACCATGTCCTCGAAGTCGCTCTCGACGGCGTCGCACAGGTGCATGAGGTCGGCGAGGTGGTCGGCGATCGCCGAATCCGGTTCCGGGTCGACGCCCGGGTGGCTCATGAGTGCGCGGGCTGCGCGGATCGCTGCGCGGGTGTTCGCTTCGGCCACGCCGAGGCCGTGTTCGGCGTACTGGGACATCGTCTCGGTGACGTGCTCCTGGTGCTCGTCGATCATGGTCGTGAAGGCCTCGGTGAATCCGGGGAAGTTGCGGATCGTGGGCGCGGGCCATTGCTCCGCCGGGGCGCCGATCTCGGCTTGGTAGCGGGTCTCGTCCCAGCCGAGGATGGTGCATCCGAGCACGCGGTGGACGAAGTCGTCGACGGCGCCGATGTCCTCGGTCTCGACCGGACCGGCGGCGGCGGACGCGGCGGGCCGGTCGGCGTGCGTGGTGGCCGCGTCGAGGATCAGCACGTGCCACGGTCCGTCGAGAGTCGGGTCCTGGCCGCCGAGGTGGCCCAGGCCGAGCTGGGCTGGGATGAACCAGCCTTGGAACGGCGTGGCGAGCGCGGCCCGCAGCTCGTCGAGCTGCTGCTCGGTGATCGCGCCATGGGCGATGTAGGCGCCCGGGCGGCGGTTGTTCTCCGCGTCGGCGTACTCGATGGGCAGGACGGTGAAGGGGCCGGGCTCCCCCGCGGTCTCGCGGACCACGGGGACGGTCGTCTGGTTCGGCACGATCAGACTCCCCAGGTGAACTCGGCGCCGACCAACTCGGGCTGATCGGCGCAGGCCTGGATCTCGGCGAAGTAGCCGGACTCCTTGGCCGTCAGGTTCCCGATGCCGGTGTGCTGCTCGAGGTGCTCGTCGGCCCACTCCGAGCGGGCCTCGTCGCCCGACGGTGCCGGGGGGACGTCGAGGACCTCGGTGCGCGGGTACTCAGCGCCGTCGTAGACGTCGGTGAACAGGACGGTGATCTTCATGGTGCTCGTCACGGTGATCCCTCTCGGGTTGTAGCAGGCCTTCCGCCTTGCTGGTACCTCCATTCTATCCTGTCACCGCAGGTAGACGGCTACTTACTTAACCATTTTACGGTTTCTATTCCGTCCCTAGCTGCCGGCCGACCGACCTACCGACTCGACCGGTCACCGATCACGAGCCCTGGCTCGTCTCACGTCACATACTCCCGGGAACAACCGCGGAAAGCATCTTGTATCCGACCCGGAGAACGGGTGCCGTCGACTTCATCCACCCAGTGGGGAGTGTTGCATCCGGGCGAATAAAATTCGTCAGGCAGTGTTGTGCAGCAATATTATTCGCCCACATGTAACAGCTGCCGCCTGTCAGCTCCGACCTACGCCGGATCATCGGCCGGGCGCCCCGGCTTCGAGCGCCCCATAGGCGAGGGCGGCCAGGTCCAGCCGGGAAGGGCGGAGAGGCGCTCCGCGCGGGCGGGGGCAAGGGATCCGGTGCGGTAGGCGCGGGCTTGGCTGGCGCGCCAGGCTCCGATGTGTGTGCCGGCGTCGGGTTCATCGTCGGGGATGACGCACGTGTAGGGCGGGAGGGTGTTGTGGCGCCGGATGTAGCGGGTCAGGACCGCGAAGTGGGTCTCCCAGGCGGCGTCCTGAGTGCTCCACGTCCAGCCGGGTTTGGCCTCGAGGATTCGGGCGCGGGCGTCCGGCAGGGTGCCGTTGCGGTGTGCTACCCGCAGCGCGGTAACGCGCCGGCCGAGCGGGAACCCGTCGGGACGGGTCTCGCGTTCACGGGGGCATGCGTGCCCGTGTTCGGCGACGTAGTCGTCGAGCGCGCTGCAGGTGCGCTCGAACCGGGCGTCGAAGACGTTCGCGCTGGCGCCGGCGAGCTCTGTGAACAGTGCAGCACGGTCGGCGGGCATCTTCTGCTGCTGGAACAAGCCTCGCTGCGTTGCCGCCCACGTGCCGAGATCGTCCCCGTCGGGGGTGAGGGTGCCGCGTGGTGGGGCAGGATCGCCGGTTCGGACGCTGTGGGCGACGAGGTGGTCGTACATGCGACGCCACTTCAGGTCCAGAGCGGCCACGGGATTCCAACTCCATCCGGGCAGAGCTTCGAGGAGCTGCGTGCGGGTCTCATCGAGCCGGTCCGCGCGGTAGCTCTTGCGTTGACGGGAGGCCCAGTCACCGAGATGGAACCCGCCGGCGGTGGTGTAGCTGTTGCTGGGCGCCGCGCCGTGCTCGGCACAGTAGGCGCGCAGTTCGCGGTAGCCGCGCCACCAGAAGGCCTCGTCCGTGTCGACGAGCATGAGGTGGAAGGCGTCGAGGAAGGTGTCGGTCAGCAGGGCGGCGAGGTCTGCGGGCAGCGAGAAGCTGAGCACGGACCCCGGCCGGTGGGGCTGGCTGGGGTCGCGGGCGGCGAGGCTGAGAAGGTCGGAGGTGATCGCGGGGTCGTGGTCGGTCAGCGCGGTGATGACCTGGCGGACTTTCCTGAAATCGCTACTGTCGATGATCGACTCGGGATCGTCGGTGTCCGCGTTGATGGTGACCGCGAGGATGATCAACGCTGGGCGGTCATGGTGCGGGTGCCGTCGCAGCCCGCGGCCCACGCATTGGACAACGTCGATCTCCGAGTCGCGCGGATCAGCCACGTACACGGCGTCGAGGGCCGGCACGTCGATGCCTTCGTTGATGCACCGGGCGTTGGTCAGTACGCGCCAGTGCGCGGCCGTGCCAGCGCCCAGCCGGGCCAGGGCCGCGCGACGGATGGCCATAGTGTCGGTGCCGTCGATGTGCTCAGCGGTGGCAGCGGCGGTGGTGCGCCCGGTGGCGTCGAGCAGTTGATGGACCGCGGCGAAGGTCCGCGCGAAGGTGCTGCTGGCGGCGATGGTGTTGAAGAACCCGATCACGGCGGCGAGGCCGTGTTCTTGCGCTGCGCGATGCAGGGCGATCGCCCCAGCGACATGGGTCGGGTCGAAGGAGAGCTGCTCGTGCTCGACGCCATCGCGGAGCGCCCGGATCGTCGTGTGGACTTCGGCGCTGCTGACGCCGATAACAGCCAAGCGGTAGGGGGAGAGAATGCGATCGTCGACGGCCTGGCCGACGGTGTAGGTGAAGCGCCGCGGACCGTACAGCGCTTCATCGTCCATCGACGCCACCAGAGCCGGCGCGGCACGGCCAGGGCCCGCGCGGCGCGATGAGTGCACGCGGGGTGTGGCTGTGAAAGCGAGGCGCCGCTCGATCGGGATGTGCTGGTCATCGAGGACGGTCGAGAACCTCTTCCCCCGGGCACCAGCAGTGCGGTGCGCTTCGTCGAGGATGGCAACGTGCCACGGCGGCAGGCCATGCAGCGTGTGTGCGGCTGTGAGCACGGGCAGCGACTGGTACGTGCAGAACACCACGGTCAAGGGCGGCCGATCATCCTCGCCGGTGAGGATCCAGCTTGCGAGCTGCACAGGGTCGGTGGTGTGCGGCGAGGTGATCTCGTCGACCTGAATGTCCTCGGAGATAGAGCCGCCGGCTTCCGCGCGGATGGTCTGCGAGCACACCGCGATTGAGACGAAAGGCGTGCCACAGTCCTGCTGCCACGCGGCGTAGGTCTGCTCGAGCAGCGCCAGTGTCGGCACGGTGATCAGGATCCGGCCGCCGACGTCCGGCACCCGCGCCAGGGCGGCGTGGAGCGCCGTGAGCGTCTTCCCGGTCCCGCAGGCGCTAACCACCTGCTGCCGTGGTGCGTCATCGAGCGCCGTCAGCGCGGCCAGCTGGTGCGGACGCAAGGTCCGAACAGTCGATCCCCGTGTCATAGTGCCCGCTGAGGGTCGGACGATGCGGTAGGCAAGATGTGCTCATCCGTCTTCACGGGGATCTCCTCCGACTACTGGACCGCCGCGAGACGCTTCGGCACTGGTGGCGCGTAGACCTTTCGTAGCTCGGTCGCCGCGATTTCAGCGTGGTCATCTCATTGCTCCGTTCGATTACTGGACTGATTCATCGGACTACCGGGCCGTTCGCGACCTCCAGAAGGACATCCGCGTGGCAAGCACGATCTGAAGGACACCAGCAGGCGAGGTCGCGCCCCGCAAGCTCGGCGCGCACATCGTCGGCGGTGAACGGCAGCAGGTTGTTCCGGAGATCCACCTCGAAGAAACTGACGGCGTCCTCCGCTGTCATCTTCCAGTCCCACTCGCGGTCTGCGGAACGGGAGTGCACAAGGCCACCGATGCGATAGGGATTGCCCCACTTGCTCGGGCGAGCCACGACTACAGCACCGGGCGGCTTTCGCCATCCTTTGGTGCGGCGAAGTTGTATGCGCTGCATAGTCATCCCCATTCGGCTACTGGACCGAACTCCCGTCCGAGTCGTGGGTGATGGGGGTATCGGTGCTGACGAACAGCTTCTCGCCCCGCTTCCTCGCACCGTCCAACTCGGACAGGTCCCCGGTCTCCCGCCAGCCGTGGCGCGTCAGGTGGTCCTTCTGCTCCTGCGTCATCGGGTCGCTCATATCCATCTCCTGGGGTTCGACTTCCGGGCCTACTCGACGGAAGCCAGGATCTCGACGGGCTTCCACTCCGGGCGGCGGCGCTCTGCGACGAACGGCGCCTGGTCGCGGTAGTAGTCATCCGTGGCCAGCTTGGCGAGTTCCAGTTCAGCTTGATCGCGGGTGCTGAACACGTCCGACACCGCGACGGCGGTCCCGTCGCGGCGGGCCGCCACGGTGTATTCGGTCTGGGCCGCGTGGGCCTGAGCCGCCTCCTCGACCGTTGCGAATCGCTCGGCACGGAGCCGAAAGACCTCGCCGTTGGTGTAGGTGATCTCAAGCGAGCCCTCGAAATGCTCGATCACGTAGTCCCCGACGACGCCGAGCACTTCATCCCGGCAGTCTTCGTGGCGGAGGTGGCCGAGGTAGCCCGCCATGCCGGGCATGAGGTCTCCGATCTCGCGCCCCTCATCCTGGTCGCCGTCCAGGTCGATGATGTCCTCGCCGCCGAGGTACCTCTTCCCCTCGGGGTCGAGAAGGCCGACATGGATCTGCCGACCGACCTTGCTCATCTGGATGCCGAAGTACGTCATGATGTTTCCGATCTTGTTGTTGGTCTGGACTCAGTTACTGGACGCTCTGGTGCTACCGCTGTCTGCCGCCTCGGCCGCCACAGCCTTTTCCGCCTGCCCTTCGAGACGTGAGGCGTAGAGCGACAGCGCGAATGCGATCGCGCCGCCGATCCACGCGATGCGGGAGGCTCCGCCCTGCGAGTCGCCGAGCAGCATGACGAGAAGTGCGAGCACCGCTACGGCGAACGCCGCCAACGACGATCCCCGCAGAACTTGCGCTACGACGTACAGAGGGTGCCGTCGCAGTTGCGTATCTCGGTGGTTCATATCAGGGTTCTCCGTTCCTCCGGACTAGACCAGCTCGTCGTCGTACGTGGGTGCCAGCGCTTCGGCGCTCTGGCCGCCGCACGTGCAGTCGTAGTGATTGTCGTAGCCGCCGGGCATGAAGTGGTAGCGGCATTCGGGGCCGTCCGGCATCGGTGTCACGGCACCCTCGAAGTCGTCCTCGATGGTGATCCGACCGTCGGCGTGGATGACTACCCACTGTCGGACGTGGAGGTCCAGGGGGCCATGTGGGGAGCCGAACGTGATCGTCTGGCCGGGGCCGCCGGCGTGCCCGCGGGCCGTGTCGTCGGTTGCCAAGAACCGGACCATGAGGCCGGGCCGGCCCTCGAGGTGGTTGCCGGTCGGAGCCCATTGCATCGCTCGGTCGCCGGCCGAGTTCTCGCGCACCACCGCGCGGCGATCGCGCGGCGCAGTTCGTAGTCGGTCATGCTCGGGTCCCTTCGGTCTGTGCGCGGTCGAGTTCGGTTCGGCCGGCGGGCGTGAGGCGGTAGACCTTGGACCCGCGGTATCCGGGCGCTCCGCGGCGCTGTCGGCTCTCGACCAGGCCGCGGCGCTCGAGTGCGGCGAGGACGGCGCTGTGGTTCGATCCGTTGCGGCCGCCGAGGTCCATCGGGCGCAGCCAGCCGGTCTCGGCGCCGAATTGGCTGAACACTTCGAACTGGGTCTCGGTGAGCGCGCGGCACATCGTCATCGTCCCTTCTCGATGTCGGGTGTGCTCCCGGACTCGCGGAGTCGGATCGCCTCTCGTGCTCGATCGAGCACTGATTGCCCGAACGCGATGGCCTGCTCTGGCATCGCGACGGCGCCGCGGGTGCCGTCCGCGATCGCGCCGGCTTCGATGTAGATGCCCACCGCGCCGGCGTCGGCCACGACCTCGACGTTGGCTCCACCGTCCTCCCAGTCGGAGTCGGTGTCGAGGGGGAACTCGGGGTTTCGGTCCATGGTGTTTCAGCTCCTGTTCGGTCGTTGGGCTATCGGACGGGGCGCCACTCGGAGGTGGTGACCGAGCGCGACATCAGGTCCCATCCGCGATCACTCGCGACACGGCGCGCCCGGGCCTCCGAAGAGGCAGTGTCGACGCCGCCGCTTTCCCCGTCTCGGAATCCCCACTCGACGACCGTCTGGCCTTGCAGCGCGCGCTGGGTGTAGGTCCGGCCGGTGAGAGCGTTGGCGATTGCGCTGCCGATGACCGACACCTGCTGGCATGTGATCGCACCACCTTGGAGGGCAATCAGCTCGTCCACGGCGTTCTGCCCAGCCAGCTGGGTTGCCTCGCCGAAGTATTCGAGGCGCGAGGCGATGTCGTCGTGCACCTGCCCCTGCGAGAGGTAGTCGCCGGACTTGAAATACGTGATGGACATTCCTTCATCCTCCCTGGTTGGTCAGCAGTCGGGCTCGGAGTTCTCGACTTCGTCGGCGAGGTCGCCGATCTCGCGGAACTGGTCTTCGAGCTGGCTCAACCAGTCCTGTACGGCGCACCCGCGCTCGCTCTCCTGCCAGCGTTCGGTCGCGTCGTCCCACCGCGATTGCATCTCCTCGACGCGCACAGAGAGGGCTTCGGCGGCTCCGCGGATCTCGCCGATGAGTTCCAGGTCCGCCTTGGTGAGTCGATAAGCCATGTCCGGTTCCTTCACTGTCGCTGCACCGTGTGTAAACCACTTTACATCTTGCAGGGCGCGTGTCAACCGCTTTACACTCCTGGGTGTGGATCACCGTACCGAAGAACACCTCAACCAGCTCCGCTCGCTGCGGAGCGAGCATCAGCAGGCCGCCGACGCGACTCGTGATCGGATCTACGAGGTGATCCGCAGGCTGCCATTCACCACCGACAAGGCCGCGGTCGAACGCGCCTCCGGCGTCAGCCGGCCAACCATCTATCGGCTCCTTGAGGAAGGACACCACCCTGTGAACGGCGAACCCACTTTGCTCACCGACGCCGCCGCGGTCCGCGAGTACATCGCGCGGCTGACGGCCTCCCGGAACAGCCCGGAGGACATCATCGACGAGTTCATCGCCGATGCCGAGTACACCGTCGGCAACCGCCGCACCGACGGTGCGGACTGGGAGTGGCCCGACCTCGACGACTCGCTCAGTGCCGCGACCACCTGGCAACAGTCCCGCGCGGCTGCCGATTTCGACACCCTGCTGGACCTTCTGGACACTGAGGCTGCGCGGATCGAGGCCGACGTTCAGGACGCGATCGACACCTACAAGTAGGGCGCTCGTAGATGGATGAGGACCACCTGCTGCGGAAGTACCCGGCGTCTGCCTACTCGCGGTTGATCGTGCTGCAGGACTACCACGGTCTGTTTGAGGTAGCGATGGCGTTCATTGAAGCGGCGAATCGCCTGGCCGACTCGTACAGCGGGCAACCACATGACGATCTGATCCTCACCCCGTGGCTCTACCTTCACCGCCACGCAACAGAATTGGAGCTGAAAGACTGCATCATCGACGCGGCTCAGCTCCGGCGGTGTTCTGGCGACGATGATCCCCAGCTTCGGCCGGAGGCGGTGCGTGAAGCTATCGGGCCTCGCGGTGCCGGCCACCGCCTGTCCAAGTTGTTGAACATGCTCGACGTACATCGAAAGAACTTGGCACTGGATGCGTTCCGCGGCCCTGACCGAGCGACACTGGAACAGCTCGCGGCTACTGACCGGTCGGGGTCAAGTCATCGCTACCCGCTACAGCGCCGGCCGAACCAGCCTCGTCAGACGCGCTCCGACTTCCCCAACCTGAACTCCGCCCTGCAGTCGATGCATGGCGCGCTCGGGGGGATCGCCACACAGCAGGACGCGTTGCTCTCAGCGATCGGCGATCTGGAGTCCGATCTTCGCGTCGACTACCGAGACTGGTTCTGAACCAGGAGATCGGGTAAGCAGCTCTCTAGACGTCGAGCCACATCACCGCGGTGTTCACCGCGGTGCCGGAGGTCTTGAAGGCACCGGCGGGCAGCCGGGCCGCGCCGCCGTGCTGCTGGGTGAGCGTGCGGATGGCGGTGTGCCGGCGGTCGGTGCGCTCGAGGAGGCTGACGGGCACGATCGCGGTGACGCGGCCGCCGGGGGCGAGCAGCTCGTAGGCGAGCTGGACGTGGTCGATCCAGATGTTGGGTGCGCCGGTGACGGCGAAGGGTGGGTTCATCACCACGGCGGACGGTGGGGTCGGCGTGGTGGCCGCGTACTCCTCGAAGGTGCTGGCGATCAGCTCGGTGCGGTCGTCGGGCGTGGTGATCTTGTCCAGGCGGGCCTGGTTCGGTTCGACGGCGGTGATGTGCACGTCGGGGTTGGCGGTGCGGATCGCGCGGACGAAGGCGCCGTCGCCGGCGGAGGGCTCGAGCACGCGGGCGCCGGCGGGCAGGTCCGCGATGTTGGTGTGCTGGGCGACGATCGTCGCGGCGAGGTCCGTCGGGGTGGCGACGTAGCCCTCGGCGGTACGTGCGGGCTTGGCCAGGGGGCCGCCGCTGGTGAAGATGGCGACCTTCTCGGTGGGGTCGGTCTCGAAGACGTGGCCGCCGAGCTTGCGGTTCCACTTGCCGCCCATCGACTCGAGCGCCTTGTTCACGGCGACGTAGTCGGTGCGGGAAAGCTTTCCGCAGTTGAGGTAGAGGACGTGGTCGTTGATCGTAGCGCTGGCGAGGAGGTCGCGGGCGGTGGACAGTTGGGCAGTCGTGGGCATGGGCGCCCCTTCCATGGTCGTTTCAGTTGGAGTGCAATCGGTTTGCGCGCAGGGCACGTGGGTGCCCGCTCGCCAGGCCTCGGCGGGGCTCGGCGAGCGGGGCGGGTGCTACGTGGTGGCGAGCTTGCGGGCGGCCAGGATGCGGTCGCGGTGCTCCTGCTCGTCGTTCGCGACGTCGGCCGCGAAGTCGATGAGCGCGGCGAGCTGGGCCTCGGCGTTCGGCTCGGCGACCATGACGGGCAGCGGTGCGAGCGCGGACTCGACGTGCACGATCAGGACCGAGGTGGGCAGGTAGGCGCTGTCGCCATCGACTGCCACGGTGGCCACGATGTAGATGCCGTCGGGTTCGCCGCTGTCGTTGTAGGACCGGTCGATGTCGAAGGTCGCCGAGGCGGTGCGCCCCTCGGCGAGCCCGCCGACGGTGATGAAGTCCGGGCGGGGCGAGGCGTTCTGGAAGACCTCGAGGAACAGCTCGTGTAGTCCGTCGGCGAAGGTGAAGACGTTGGACGGGTCCAGGCCCTCGATCAGCGAGGCGAGGTCGGGTTCCTCGGCTGTGGCGTTGAGCCACCAGCGCCAGTACCGGTTGGGGTCGCGGTGGATCGTCAGCGGCTCGAAGGGGGCGTTCGGCATGGTGTTCTTCCCTCTCGGGTTGGGCGCTGGCCTTGTGCCTGCGCGATGTGTGCGATCTGCCTACAGCGCGGGTTCGGTGTCGGGGTCGATCCCGCACTGGGCGAGGATGGTTCGGGCGACGGCGGCGTCGTTGCTGTCGGCGGGTGCCGATCGCAGGATGTTGCGGGCGTAGGCCGCGAGCCCGGCCAGGTTGGGCGTGACGTCGATGGTCTCGGGCTGGTGCTGCGTGGCGGTGGCGACGAGGCGGCCGTGTCCGTGGTCGAGCCAGCGGCCGCCGTTGGGGTCCGGTACGGCGGCGAAGGCCTTCATCTGGCGATTGACGATGTGCACGGTGCCGTCGGGGCCTGCGAGCCCGCGCAGTAGGGCCAGGGCGGCGGCCTCGTCGAGGGAGCGGGCGAGGACGGCGCCGTCGGGGCCGGTGACGTCGAGTGGGGCGAGCACGGACAGGTTGGCGTCGCCCGCCGGGCCGAGCGCGTCGTCTTCGATCTCGATCGCGGCGATCAGGTGGAACAGGGTCCGGATGATGGTGGCCGGGTCGTCCGGGCCGCGCAGGACCGGGTAGCTCCCCTTCACCTTCTCGCGTTGGACCGAGCCGGGGTGGCCGGGGAGGACCGGCACGGTGAGGGTCCGCAGCCAGCAGCCGTAGCCCGGCGCCTCGACCAGTTCAAGGCGCATCCGGCAGAGGTCGTCGCGGTAGAGGATGGTGCCGTCGTCGGATACTCGGAACGAGGCTCGCATCGAGCTTTCGGTGTCACTGTCGCCGCGCATGCCGCCCTGCACCGCGAGGCTGTAGGCGACCTGCGCGATCCACGGCCACGCGACGTCGTCGATCCAGTCCGTGGGGAAGGGGACGCGCTTCCACTCGGGTGCCGGTCCGTCCCAGATGGTCACCGGCGGTTCGCCGTCGAGGCCCGCGTCGGCAGGGGCCGCGCCGCAGACCTCACACTCCTCGTGAGCGAGGACCGCCAGGGTTGCGCTGATCCGGGTCCAGTACCCCTCGGTCTCGGTGCGGATGTTGAAGCTCCCCTTGGGCCGCGTGGGCAGCAGACTGCGCAGCTCCGGCCCGATGTGGGCCGGGCAGTACACGATGCCGTCATTTCCGGACATCCACAGCTCGGCTGGATCGTCCGACGGGGTCTCGATCGACGGGGCGGTGGTGATGGTCATCACGGAACCTCTCGGTTGGTGGCCCTGGCCTTTCGCCTTGCCGTTGCCTCTATTCTATTGCACCCCAGCGTTCTTATGTGCCGTCGCCGCGAATATTCACGCTTTTTGAACCGTCCCTCCCTCCTGCCGCCGCCGCTGCTGCTGACTGACGACTGACTGGCCGACCGACCCGCGCCCGCGCGACGACGACCGGTTCTGGGCTACGAGTCGCTGCGGCCGGGCACGACTACGTGGGTGGCCGAACTGGGTGGGTATCGCCGCAGCCGCTGGGTCGCCCACGCTGGTGATCTGCCGAAGCTCGCGGAGATCGAGCTCAAGGACACCTCGGGCGACGCCGCCAGCAGTGCGCGCACGCGATCCGACCACGTCTGCAGATCCAACTCGTCGCCGAGATCACGTATTTCAGCATCAGTGAGCAGCCGACCACGACGCGCGCTAAGCATCTCCGCCCGCGCGACCCTCGTCGCCGCAGTCCATTGCTGTTGCGGGCGTACCGCTACCCTTGCCGCATCGGGATTCCGGGATCGGCTAAGGGCGGCCAGGTGGTCATCGGCCTTTGCCAACCACGAACGCTTCATCCGGGCCCGCACGGATTCGGATACGAGCGGGAGCGTGAGAGGTAGCCCGTAACGGCGCCTGTATTCGTCTGCGACGATCCCGTGCGCACCCGCAAGGTGCGTCGCCAAGTGCAGGTACGTTCGCCCGCATTCATGGCATATCAGGCGGCCCTCAGCATCAGCGTCAAGGCGACCGTATCGTCCCTGACCTGCCGGATCACCGACGCGCATGGGCTAGTTGGCCTTGCCTTGCCACAGTCGCAGGGCGCGGCGAGTGACCTGCAGCTCACGGTGCAGTGTGTTCTCAGAGGCGCCGTCCTCGATTGCCATGACGGCGATCTGACGAGCCGCGGCCAGCGCGGTCTCCTGCTGGATCCGTGCTCTCGACACTTCTCGGCCTGCATCAGCGGGTGTGGTCTCGCCCAAGAGATACTGGAGCGCAGCGCTTAGGGCCGCCGTTGCCACGTCGATGTCGTCGGCGTTGGGGTACCGGTCTTCAACCTGCCGCCACGCAGCATCGAACCGTTCCCGCTGTTCCTCCGTTAGTTCGGCGGCGAGTTCGGGTCCGCCGAGCCACGCCGTGATGTCCGCGTCTGTTGCTCTACTCGTCATGCATATCAGTATGCATGACTGTATAGCGGTATGCAACCGCACCGCGCGGCGCGGCCGTCGAGGCGCATCGCCCGTGTCTGGCGCATAAGTATCAGCGCGACGGCACAAATAAGTCCCTCTTAGTGTAAGATTTGTGCCATGCGTACGGGTCAGGCTGAGGCTGCGCTGACGGCCAGTGACATCGCCGCGGAGCAGTGGGGCATCGTCACGACTCCGCAGCTGGCTGCTGAGGGCGTGAGCGCAGTTCAGCTGCGCCGGCTCGCCGAGAAGGGGATCGTCGAGCAGCTCCACCAGGGCGTCTACCGCCTGGTGCGCTTCCCCACCGGCCCGCTCGACGACCTCCGGGCGGCGTGGATCGGCACCGACCGCCGCCGCCTCGCAGTGGAGCGTCTCGATGGTGCTGCCCCGCTGATCGTCGTCTCGCACCGCTCTGCGGCTGCCGTCTACGGTGCCGGCGACCTGCCTGCGGATACTCACGAGCTCACCGCCACCCGGAGGATGCGGCTGTCGATCCCGGACCTGCGAATTCACGTCGACGCGGGCCTCGATCGCGCGGCCTGGGACGTCGTCGACGGGATGCCCGTCACCACGCCGGCGCGCACCGTCGCCGACCTCGCGGCCGGGGGTGTTGACGGTGAGCATCTCGGCGCCATCATCCGCGACCTCCTGCAGGCCGACCGCGCTTCCGTCGACGAGCTCGCGGACGCGCTCGACCCGTACGCCGCGGAGTTCGGGCACGCCGCTGGCGATGGTCGCGGTGTCCTTGACGACCTCGTTGAGCGCGTGGGGATCTCGCGCAACACGCGTGCGCTCGCTGATGTGATCACGCGGCGGGAAGGCCTGCTCGATGCCGGCACTGTAGATCTGCTGGCGGCGAGGATCTTCGAGTCGGCCGGCGGGCAGAGGGTGATGGCCGAGCTCAGCGAGAAGATCCAGCAGACCTTCGCTGAGAGCTACCGCCTGTCCTCGCCGCTGGCGGGCCTGGACATGACCGCGATCAGCGCGGCGCTGGCGCCGTCGTGGGAAGCGCAGGCCGCCCCCATCCGTGAGGCGTCAGCTTCGCTGGCGCGGTCGCTCGGCCCGGTGATCTCGGACCAGGTGCGCGCCGACCTTCTGCGCAGCGTCGGACGCGTGACGCTGCCGCCCCTGCAGCAGCTCCCGAAGGGGACTGCTCCCGAGGACGACCCCGCGAACTAGCCTGCGGCCCAGCGACCCTCGGTCGGGTTCCAGGACACGTCGTCCGCGGCGGCGGGTTCGTGGTGCGCCGCGAGCACAGCGCCCCAGCAGCGAACCGCCGTGTCGAAGGCGTAGCCGATGTCACGGAACTCCTCCGCGAGGGGCGAATCGTCGACCACGCCGCGCCAGCTGCTCGCCCATCGATCCAGAGGCACGCCGGCGCGGGTGAGCGCGGCGGGCAGCTCGAGCCCGCGGCGCGCGCTCTCCGCGGCGACCGCGGCCGCGCACCCGCGCAACGGGGGCGTCAGGTGGAGCTGGATCAGCAGGAGGTCCACCAGGTCACGGGGACGGTTCGACGGCTGGCCGCTATAGAGCTCGTGCATCGCGCAGAGCTTGTCGGCCACCTGGTCGATCAGGGGGATGATCGCGATCCTGGCGGCCATGTCCCCGAGCATCCGGGTGGGGTCGGCCGCGACGTCGACGTGATCGACCGCCTCGGTGAAGCGCGTGGTGGTGACCATGTCGATCTTGAAGGCGTCGATCTGCTTGGAGCCGATGTAGGCGGTGACGGTGACCTGCATCCCTGCGCCACGGCCGGTCATCGCACGCACGTGAGCGACCTCCCACCGGTAGGGGCTGGGAGCCGCGGCGAGGGCCTGGCGGAGGTCGGCCACCGCCTCATCGAGCGACATCGCGGTCGCCAGGTCGACGTCGGTGCTGTGCCGGGCGCGCGGGAGGCGGATCATCATGCCGGTGCCACCTTTGAGCACCCAGCTGTCGGGGCTGTGCGTGAAGACCGCGACCAGGAAGGCCTGGACGACCCACTGCCGCCGCACCTGGGGCACCGTCATGCCGTGGTCGGCCGCGTGCTGCTTAGCCAGCGCGGAGAACCGGTTGGCGAGGTTGCGGGCGGTCGCCCGGTCCATCGAGTCGCTCATGAGTCCTACGTGATCAGACGCGGAGAACCGCGTGACGTACCTGGTCGTTGAGGCTATCGCGTTGCAGGCCTCCGGTGCACTGCGCTCCCGACTTTCCATCCGTCCCTAATGGACCTTGGGCCGCAGCTGTGTGAAGCTGGTCTACGACGTGGATCTCCCGTACCGAGCCGACCGAAGGAGGCAGCAGCGATGATCGCGGACAAGAACGCGCAGTACGAGCTCGCGGACGTTGATCCCAACGACGTCGAGTTCATCCAGTCGCTCACGCCTGCCCAGTTCGCGGAGCTGTTCGGCGAGGCCCTGCAGCAGCCCGGCGGGGAGCCGGCAGATCTGGCGGGCCCGAAGTTGCGGCGGAGCGGTGAGGCCGTCGTGATGTTCGGCCCTCCCACTGACTCGAGCTCGAGGCGCGGTCGCTGAGTTGTGCCGCGCGAAGAGCTGCGACGGCGGCCGCCGCTGCCTCGACCTGCAGGCCGCTGAGAAGCGCGCCAAGCGCAAGGCCCGGCAAGTCGGCCGGGAAGCCCGCGAGCACGTCGAGGCGTACATCAGCGGGGACACCAAGGCCCTCGAAGGCGTGAAGATGGCCACCATGCAGTCCCGGCCGTCGTACTACGACACCGACGAGTGGAACGAGCGCGACGAGTTCATCCGCTCCGCCGCCGCGCGCCACGGCGTCACCCTCACCCGCGAGCAGTACGAGCCGGACATGTGGCTGGGCGAGGTGGAACCGGCTGGGGCATTCGAGGCGAAGGCCAGCTCGATGGACAAGCTGCATGCGTGGGCGGCCGAGGTGGCGGCGCGGCACGACCAGGACTCCGTGCTGGTTGCGCAGGTCAAGCGCGGCGGCGACGCTCAGGTCGCAACCTACGGGCCGGTCGCTGGCGCCGAAGCCGGCGCAGTACTCGAGCAGCTCCGCGCCGCCGGGGTCTCGGCCGATCGCACCGTCGACGGCCGCCTGCAGCTGGTCTCGACGCCGGACGCGCCGATCCCTGGCGCTGCGCACGCGCTGCTCTCGGCCCGCTACGGGCACGAGGGCACCGACCAGGTGCGGACGGCCTTCGTGACCGCAGACCGTGGCAGCAAGCACGCCCCGATCCGGGACATCCAGCGGGTGCGCGCCGCGCACACCGAGGATCGGGCCACCACCGAGCCGAAGCCCCTCCCGTACCTCACGGATACCGACGACATCGCCGCGGCGAAGTTCTACGCCGAGGCACCTCATGCGCCCCGGGACAAGGCAGTCGAGCGGTCGTACAGCACGCTGCGCAGCAACGTGCGGGAGCAGTACAACCGGCTGGTGCGCGAGGGCTACCAGTTCGAACCGTGGGACGACTCCGCCAAGAAGCGCCGGCTCGACGAAATCGCCGCCGAGGCTCGGCGCCGCGCCATCGACGCGGGGAAGGACCCGCGGCACGCCGAGGCCCGCGCGCGACGGACCCCGATCCCGGATCAGCCGTACGGCTCCACCGCGGAGATGATGCACGATCTGCGCAAGAACAAGCGCCTGTACTACTCCCCCATGTCCGAGGCCGACCGGCAGGCCGACGGTGGCCGGCATCCGATGGCCATGATGCTGACGGTCGAGGAGCCGGTGCCCCGCTTCAAGAGCGGGCCACGGGCCGGCAAGCGGCGCGACGGTAAGCCCGAGGACACCCCGACGCCGACCCGGCGGATCCCCGCCCGGGACGCCTTCCGTGCGGTCCACGACACCTTCGGGCACACCAGTGGCCAGTTCGGCCCCGGTGAGCAGAAGCGGGCGTGGTGGACGCACCGGAACACCCTGCCGGCGGAGGCCCGGATCGCGCTGTGGAACGAGACCCGCGGGCAGGCCTGCTGGACGAACGCGGGACCGCACATGCAGGTCGTCGAGAACGGGAAGCCGCGGCTCGCCCAGGCCGACGAGCAGAACTGGATTCCGTTGTCCCAGCGTCCCACGGCGCCGCAGAAGTGCGTCGCCGCGCCGAAGTGGCTGGTCTCAGCTACATTCCCGCGTACCTAGCCGTCAGGCGGCAGGGCGGGGCATCAGGGAACCGGGTCGAAGACCAGCGCCGGCAGATCCGGAAGAAGCCGTCGGCAGTCGGTCTCGGCGCTGCCGAGCAAGACGCCGCGCAGTGCGCGACGCGCGTCCGGGGCGAAGAACCCGTACATCTCCTCATCCGCGAACGTGTAGGTGCCGCGCCCGTGCGGGAACCGCGTGTAGATCTCGCTGCCTTCGTCCCAGTAGCTACGGGCGTAGTCCGTGGGATTGATTCCGTCCGCAGCTTTGCCCCAGCTCCGTTCGAGTTGGGAGCGATCGAAGATCATCACCGCGACGATGTCCCTGCGGGCCGGATACTCCCACGCCTTGCTCACGTATCCCGATCCGAAGAACGCCGACGGGCCGGGGTAGTCGAGGCCGGCAGTCAGCACCGTCTCGAGCTTCTCGAACTCGAACCCCCGATAGACGAGCAACTCCCCGTCATGGCCGGGCGGCCAACTCGGGCAGTCGCTGGGTGCGACGAGAGTGGTGTGCCAGATCTCGACACCATCATGGGTACCGACGCGGTGCGCATCCCGTGTCACAGGTAGACCTCGTGCTTCACGCGCTTCGGCGTCCTGCAGCATGTACTCGTCGACCAACGTGCTCGTGAAGGTGGGGCTGGGTCGTGGTGGCCAGGCAGCAAGGTGCGATCCGCGGCTACTCATTCGTTCTCCCGAATTTCTCAGACGACAGGGGTGCTCTCCCAGCCGAGAATGTGGCGGTTCCAGCGGATTCCCGCGGCGCGGGCCTTGGGCCGGAAGCTGTCGAGCACGGCTGGCCGGATTCTACGGTTCCCGGTCATTTCGTCGATGTACACCGCGGCGGAGCCGAAGGCTTCCTCGAGGTGGTCAGCTACCTCGATCTGCAGAGCCATCCCCCTGGATCGGACGTAGGCGACCATCCGGTCTGCGGCTGTGGTGGCGGTGCTCATGGCCGGGAGGCTACTGCGGCCCACCGACAGGTTCGCCGGCGCGGATCAGCCGCCCGAGGATCTGGACCGCGGCGACGAGGATCTCGCGGTCGGCGGTGGGCAGCGGCGCGAGCTCGGCTCGCAGCCAGCGCGCCCGGGTTCCGCTTTCAGCCTCGAGCACCCGTTCGCCCGCTGAGGTGACCTCGACGACCGACTGGCGGCGATCGCGCGGGTGCGGGCGCTTCTGGACCAGGTGGAGGCGGCTGAGCGCCTCGACGGTGCGGGTCATGGTCGGCGGCCGCACGTTCTCTTGTGCGGCGAGTTGGCCCAGTGTGAGAGGGCCGGCGGCGGCGAGGGTGCTCAGTGCGGCGAGCTGGGCGAGCGGGACCTCGGTGGTGCCGTGGCAGCGCAGGTAGCGGGCGAAGCGCATGACCGTCAGTGCCAGGTCATCTGTGAGCTGGTCGTGCAAGGGTGATCGCTACCTCTCGCGGGCTGTTCATCGTCGGTGGCGGCGGTGCGGAGTCGGGGTTGTCGAGCGCCTATCGGGCGATCGCACCGCTGAGAAGCCAGCCCTTGGGGAGGAAGGTCCTCTCGCAGACGAGGCGTCGCGCGCCGTCGGGGGTGACGCCGTAGCGGGCGTCGCGGGCGCTCTCGCACGCCTCCTTGGTCGGGTACGTCCCGCACACGTAGAACCCGAGGCTGCGTGCGCACCCGGTCGCCGGTGCAGCAGTGGCGGTGGGGACAGCGACGGCGCCTGCAGCGATACCTGCAGAGATGACGCCGGCGGCCGCGAGGCGAGTGATGAAGTTGATGGACATGGCGTGCTCCTGATCTTCGTGTTCCGACGCCAGGTTTGGTCGCCGGTGCTCTGCCGCCGGGTACCACCGGCCGGCGGTCGCTAACTGCCGAGCAGGCCGACCAGCTCCCACTGCGACTGGATCTGCTGGCATTCGAGCCTGACCCGGGGCGCCGTGTAACCGGGAGCGGTGGGCCATTCGACGCGGCCGCCGCGTTCCGTGAGGACGCTCTCGCAGTCGGCAGCGGTCTGATAGGTGCCGCACCTGGCGACCATGCCGTTGAAGGTGCAGGTGGTCGGGCCGGCGTTCGCGGCTGGGGAACTGATCAGCGTCACCAGGGGCGCGGCAACGGCGATCGCTCCGAGGAGTGCTGTGCGGCGGGCTGCGCGGGACGGTCGGTGGGTGCTCATGCGGGTGGCCTTCTTTCGGCGGCTGATGCTGCTCTGGGATGGGCTCAGCGAGCGGTGCTCGCGGTGGGCGGCCAGGCGAGCTGGCCCTTCTGGAAGCTCTGCACGAACCGGCCGTCGCTGGTGCGGGTTTCATCGCTGGTCGGCCAGCCGTACTTGGCGACGCCGCCGGCGCTGTCGTACTGCTTGAGGATCTCGCCCCACACGATTCGGGCGCCGGTCTGCGGGGTCCACATGACCTTCCCGCCTTGGAAGTCGTTCCACGCGCCCGCGACCTGGGCTCCCCAGCCCAGGATCGGGTCGCCCCCCTGCGAGACACGGCGTTCGTCGGAAACGGGGTATCGCAGCGGGCCTGTCTCCCAGCCGACGGTGCCCCACTTGGCTTCGATGGCGCCGCCGACCTGGTGTGCGTTGCCGCCGTCGACGTTCGGGTTCCAGTAGATCGACGACTGGTTCTCGAACTTCTGGAACTTGCCGCCGGCGCGGTCGTTGAGCTCGTCGGTGAGAGTGCGGCCCCAGAGCTTCTGTGGGGTCGGTCCGCCGAGCGCGAAGTAGGTGACCTCGATCTGGCCCTTCACCCAGCGGCCGCCGACGAACTGGTCGGCGTGTGCGGGCAGGGCGGCAAGGGTGGCGGGGAGGAGCGCGAGGGTTGTCACCGCGGCGGCGCGGAGCGCCCGGCGGCTTGGGGCTGCGGTGCGGATCTTCATCGGTGCCTCTTGAGGTCGTGTGTTGGAGGGTGCGCTGCCCCGGCGCGACTGGTGTCTACGCCGGGGCAGGCGGGGCCGCCATGGAGGGGAATGGGGGGTGCCCATGGCGGGGTCTTGGTCAGGACGTGTTGTCAGGTCGGGCCGAGCGGCGGTGCGCCGCAGTTGCCGTTGCTGGGCCCGGTCGCCGGGTTGCTGACGAAGCAGTCGCCCGCGGGGCCGGTCCGGGTGATCGTGGAGGGGCTCACGCCGTCGTTGGGGAACCGGAACACCCACGTGTTTCCGGCGCCGTCCGTGCAGACGGTCTTGTACCGCGGGACCGCGCCGTCGGTTGCGCCCTTGCAGTCGTAGCTGGGCGGCGAGGCCTGCGCCGCGGGTGCGGCGATCAGGGCGCCCAGCCCGGCGGCAACCGCTACGGCGGCCAGGACTCCGGGCGTGCGCGCCGCACCGTTCTTGATGATCGACATTTCTCGTTTCCTTCCCTAGTTGTTCAGGTGGTAGGCCTAGTTGGACTTGTCGAAGATCCCGAAGTGCCACCCGTCGGACAGGGAGGCGACGGTGATCTTGGCGCCGTCCGAGCGGGTGTAGTCGATGACGGCCGCAGGGTCGGCGAAGTAGTCGACGGCGGCTCCGCGGGCGAGGAAATCTGAGTCGGTCTTGCCGTTCTCGACCTTGAAGCACGGGCCGACGTACAGGTCCGACGGCGGCGAGCCCGGGTTCACGACGTTCGTACCCGGCTTCACCATGGTTTGCAGGAACGGGATGACGCTCATCCGGCCTGCCTTGCAGGTGAATTCGCTGTCGTACTCACTGACTCCTAGTTGCGCGATTGCTCCAAAGCGGTAGCCGGCGGCGTCTCCGCCACCGAGCACCCAGACAGCCTTGTCTGGGGACTGAGCGTTGGCGGGCGCAGCAATCGATGCAAGTCCGGCTGCGGTGAGGGCGGCAGCGCAGACCCCGGCGGTGGTCACCTTCCGCAGAGTGGTGTTCACGTGACGTGGCTCCGATCGATATAGGAGGGGTGGCGGTCGTGGCTAGGCGATAAGGCCGCAGCGGTCCTCGGGCGGCTGGGACGGTGAGATCGGCTTGGGGTTCTCCTTGTGGCAGATGAACTTTCCACCGTCGTATCGGGTCCACGTCTCCTTGTCCGGGCAGTCGACCTTCGTCATCACGATGTCGCCTGTGCGGCTGACGAGCGTGGTGCACGTCGGCTGGATCGCGTTGCTGGCGGCTGCGGGCACGAGGAGCCCGCCAGCTGTGGTCAGTGTTGCTGCGGCGGCCAGCAGCAGGGCGTAGGGACGCTTCGTGGCGGTGGCGAGCATGGTGGGCCTCTCGGTGACTGAATTGGTGGTGGTCATGGCCTCTACCTATCGGGCCGACACGAGGTGGCCGCGCAAACGGCGAGCGCCGCTGATCTGGACGAGCACGATGGAGCCGATACCGCTGATCCCCACCGCGATGATGAGGAGGCCGGCAACCAGGTCGCCGTGTTCCGGCCGCGCCGCGCCTAACACCATGGCGAGGATGACGACGACGATGGCGAGCAGTGCGACGCCGAAGGCGACGTGCTCGGCGACCTTGGCGCCGTGGCTCGCGAGCTTCCGCACACGGACCATCTGCTGCACAAGCAGCACCGGGTTCCCATCCGCCGCGGCGACACCGAATCCATATCGGCACAGCAAGATCGAGAAAGAGACGGGGGCAAGCGAGGCGAGTACCTGGATCGCCACCTGTCCCGCTGGGGCCGCTGTGTGCGGGGAGTTCGCCACGAACGCGACGAGCATCATCGGGATCAGCACCAGCAGTGGCGCGGCGAGGATCAGCGCCTGCCGCCCTTGGAGCCGTACCGCTCGGCCCTCCGGGCTGCCGTTGGCCGTCCACAGCAGGATGATCGGCCCGACACCAGCCACCAGCGTCAGGGTTGCTACGCGGGTGATGGTCGCACCGAGTGGCGCGCCGACGCTGAGGGCGATCGCCGCGGCGACCAGCCCGGCGATGGGTCCGATTCCGATCAGTGCCGCGGTGAGCACCGATCCGAGCGGACGGCCGGGATCCTCGAACAACTCCCGATCAGACTGGGCTGTAGTGGTATTCATCGGCTGGTTCCCTTCGTGGGGTTGAGGAAGTTGCTCACGGCGTCGAGCATCGGCGGGGTGTCGTCGCTGGTGGCGTGGCCGCCCTTGTGCGTGGTGTCGGTGACGATGTTCCCGGCTGCCCGGGCGGTCTCGACGGCGCGGGCGGTCCATTCGGGCAGGATCAGCGGGTCCTCTTCGCCGCGGACGATGAACACCGGTGTCGTGGTGCGCTTGGTCAGGCCGCGTTCGGCGGTGAGCCGCTGGTTGATCCACTCCCCTGCTGCCGGGTCGGCGAGGCGGAGCGAGCCGGTGGCGCTGTTGAGCGCGGCGGCGGCGGCGAGTCCGACGGTGCCGCTGCCGCCGAGGCATGCACGGGAGGCGGTGCGGACGTCGTCGTTGATCAGCGCGGTGTACGGGTGGGCCCCGGCGGTGGCGTTCTCGAGGGACTGGGCCAGGTACGGGGCGATCCCGAGCTGCATCGCGGTCATCGTCTTAGGCTCGGTGAGCAGTCCGGCGATCGGGGTGAGGTCGAGGGCGGGGCTGCCGAGGACCGCGCCAGCGAGCGGGACGTCGGGGGCGTAGGTGCCGGCGATGTCGGCGGCGCGGGCCGCGGTCTGGCCGCCTTGGGAGCTGCCGAGTACGACGGTGCGGCGCTCGTCGACAGTGCGGGGGAAGACGGTGCGCAGCGCGCGGACGGAGTCGAGGACGGCCTGGGCGTTCTCGGTGCCGCCGAAGACGTACTTGTGCTTGGCCTGGCCGATCTCGGCGGGGTCGCCCATGCCGATGTAGTCGGTGATGGTGACGGCGTTTCCGGCGCGCAGCAGCGGCAGCACGAGGGGCTCGAGGGAGCCGGAGAGGTCCTTGGTGCGGGTCGGGCCGCATTCGGCGGCGACGCCGGTGGTGGGGTGGCCGATCGCGACGACGGGGAAGCCTCCTGCCGGTGGGGTGCCGCCGGGGGTGATCAGCGCGGCCGACGCGGCGGCGGGCTTGCCGTTCTGGTCGCGGGTGGTGTACAGGGCGTGCTGGACGCGTGCGCCGGCCTTGTAGAGCTCGGCGGCGTAGTGGTCGTCGGCGCGGGCCGCGAGGACGGTGCCCGGGTTCGGTGCGGTCTCGGTCGCGGCGGCCGGGCCGGTGGTGGGGTCGGCCGCCGCGGGGCCGCCGGTGAGGGCGAGGGAGGACGCGGCGATCGCGCCCGCGATGGTGGCGGCCGCGGCGCGGCGCCGTGGGGTGCGGGTCATCGTGTCCTCCCTCGCTTCTCTGTGGGGTTATCGGGTGCCGGCGAGCAGGCCGACCAGCTGGCCGAGGCCCTGCTGGTTGACGTTCTGCAGCGGGTTGCTCGTCGACCAGGGCGAGCTGGTGGTGATCCCCGGGGTGGTGGCCGTGGTGCTCTGGCCGGGGAGCTGCAGGCCCTGAACCTGGGTGCCGGTGACGGCCTGACCGGTGACCGGCGTGACTGCGGCGGTGGCCGGGTTGACGCCGCCGAGGACCTGGCTCAGTCCGGCGACACCGTTGGCGGCCTGCACGTTCGGCTGCGCGGCGGCCTGCTGGGCTGCCGAGGAGCCGAGCGGCGCGCTCTTCCCGCCGGCGATGCGGTCGACGGACGAGCCGATCGCGGAGTTGCCGCCGTAGATCGGGGACTTGTCGCCGTACGTGTTGTGCTGCTGCTGGAACGCGACCCACGGGCCCGCGGCGTCGGCGACGGTCTGGAAGATCCCGTTGCTGCCTTCCCAGCTCGGCTTGATGTTGAGGAAGTCGAGCAGGGCCTGCTGCTGGCCGTCGTTGAGCGGCGAGGCGACCTGCTGGGTGGCCTGGCCGCCGCCGAGTCCGTTGGAGAATCCGGTGGCCTTGTTCGCGCAGATCGGGTCCGCGGTGGCGCACGCGCTGTAGACGCGGTTACCGAGCTGGCCGAAGTTGCGGCCGGCGCCGAGAACACCACCGCCGGGGGCGATGCCGCCCATGAGCTTGTCGCCGGCGCCGCGGCGCGGGTCGCCGATCAGCTCGCAGGAGCGGATCTTGTTGGCCGAGACGCCGGGGAGCTCGGAACGACCGACGGCCGCGCAGACGTCACCCGCGGCCTGGGCGCCCTGGGAGAAGCCGAAGAGCACCATTTCGGTGTTCGGGCAGTTGCGGGTGAAGTCCTGCATCTGCACGGCCAGGTTGTTGCGCGCGTACGAGACGGAGTCGACTTCCTTGGTCGAGCTGCCGGTGACCAGGCCTGCGACACCGCCGCCGACCTGGGCCGGGTAGTCGACGCTGGTGACGTTGGCTCCGGGGATCCGCTGCTGCAGCATCGTGCCCCAGTCGCCGCTGATGCCCTTGGCCGAGGTGGGGCTCGCGCCGACCTGCGTTTCGGTGGTGCCGGGGACGACGAACGCCTTGACGGTGCCGCAGTTCCCGGTGTTGTTGAAGGGTGCCGCCGAGGCGGCGGGGTTGTAGAACCCCGCCATGGCGAGCACGGCTGCGAGCGCAGCGAGGAACCCTGCTGTGCGGCGGCCGATCGTTCGGTTCATGGTCGTCTTCCTCCTGTGGTGATCAGTGGGCTACCGGCCGCCGCCGGTGCCCGAGCCTGTGAGAGAGGGGATGCCGGGAAGGTCGATCCCGGGCAGGTTGAAGCCGCCGCCCTTCGAGCCGAGGAACGGAATCTTCCCGAGCACGGAGTTCGGATCGTTGGCGTCCAGGCCGAAAAGCGCGCCGTCGGGGGCCTTCTTCGGGTCCTTCGGCGGCTGCAGGCCGAGGCTCTTGAGCTGGTCGTAGTCGGCCTGGCTCAGGGCCTTGCCCTTGTCCAGCTGGAACGGCAGCTGGTTGGTGCACTGCTTGCTCGTCGGCAACTGCTGCTGGATCATCACCGGGCCCTGCGTGGCAGGCGGGAGGACCTGCTGCCCGCCCTGCGTCTGGGTCTGGGTCTGCTGCTGGACGGTCGGCTGCACGGTCTGCTGCTGCGCGACACTCTGCAGGGACTGGATGCCCTGCACGCCGCTCTGGGTGACCTGCTGGTTCATCACCGACTGGTTGAGCGCCTGCTGCACCGCCGCCTGCTGGTTGTAGCCGTTCGCGGTCTGGGTGGACAGCCCGGAGGGCCCGGCGCCCTGGCCCATGAGGCAGCCGAGGTTGGCCTGCACCAGGTTCTGCGAGGTGCCGCCCTGCCCGGTGAGGCCACCGCCGGCGACGACCTCGCTGCCCTCATCCGGGAGCCGGATGAGCTGGCCAGTAGCGACCGCCGACATCTGCTTGGACAGCTGCTTGGTGTCGAGCATCGTCTCGCCCGCGATCGTGAACGTGTCACTGCCCGTGAGGGTGTACATCACCGCCGAGAAGAACTGAATGCCCAACTCAATCGCGGCGACCACGGCGGCCGGGACCGAGTTGGTCTTGCCCGCGGCGGCGTCGGCGACGGCGTTGCCGAAGATGGCGATCGACTTGCCGACCCAGATCTCGCTCATCTTGAGCATGAACCGCGAGAGCGCCTTGAACAGGCCCCGCAGCTCGCCGGACTGGCCGAGGATCGGCAGCTTCGCGATCGTCGAGTTGTAGACCTCCGAGCCGATCGGGCTGTCCGGGTTCAGGATCTCCGAAAACTCGATGAGCTGCGGAAACGCCGGATTATGTTCATAAATGTTCATCATCTTGCCGACGATGACGGCGATGGCCCCCGCCGCGGCGACGCATGGCGGGGCCGCGGAGATCGCGGCCGGCGCGGCAGCTGCCGCGCCAGCGCCCGAGCTCGCGCCACCGGAGATCGCGGCCTGCGCGGCAGCCTGGGCGATCGCGATCGCGCAGGCGGACGAGTTGGTCGCGGCACGCGCGACGTCGGGACCTTCGACGCCGGCGAGGAGCGTCGGGATCGAGACGACCGCGAGGGCGAGCTTCTGCGCGGTGTCGCGGCGCACCTTGCGCTTGAGCAGGGAGTCGACGACCGAGCAGGCGAGGCCGGACTGCAGGGACGTCTTGCTGTTGTAGGTGCCGCCGCCCTGGATGGTGGGGTCGAAGACGCGGATGCCCTGGAAGATCTCGCCGGCGGGCAGCTCCTTCTCCATTCCGCCGATCTTCGCGCCGGTCCGCAGCAGGTTGTCCAGGCCGAAGTTGTCGCTGCCCGGTACCAGCTGCTTGACGTTCGGCGGCGGCGCGGTCGGCGATGCGCCCGCGGTCGGGCGCAGGCCCGGCTCGGGCTGCTGCTTCGAGCAGACGTCCTCGGAGACGTCGACCGCACCCGCGGTCGTCGTCGCGGTGGTCGTGCCGGCGGACGGTGCCGGCGTAGTGCTCGGCGCGGTCGGCGTGGTGGTGGTGGTCGGCTGCTGGCTGGTGCCGCTTCCGCCGCTGCCCGGGATGATGCCGCCGATGTTCGGCAGTTGCAGGCTCGGCAGACCGGGGATGGACGGCAGCTGTAGGCCCCCGCCGCCCGGGGTGGGGAGCGGCTCGCCCGGGTCACCGGGGTCAGCGTGGACCGCGCCCGGGGCCACCAGCCCGAGGCTGAGCAGCATCGCGATGAGGGCGATCGCGAAACGACGGACGCCGCCCGGCGAGGGGTGGCGGAGAGGGAGTCGGCGAATTTTGTTGTCGGGTTCTGTTTCTGGCGTCATCGTTATGCAGCTCCCCTGGTTATCATCGTGTGCCGGTCAGGTTGGCGGCGTCGGTACATGGCTTGGTCGGGGCGGCCGCGGCTGCTGCGGCCGCGGCCGCTTGGTCGCCGGCCACCGCACCCGAGGCGGCGGCTTGGGCCAGGCTGACGGCGCAGGACTGGATGGCCGCGATCTGCGGGCCGGTGAGCTTCGTCGGATCGATCCGACCCTCACGGAGATCCATGGCGAACTTCTGCGCGATGTCGCGGCGGATCTTCTGCTGGACGAGGGTGTCCGTGATCGCGCAGGCGACACCGTCACGAAGGCCGGCGCTGCCCCCGCCGCTCTGTGGATCCGACGTGGCGGAGACCGACGCGCAGGGATCTGTCGGGGAGGCAGGAGCGCTGAGGGTCGAGGTGAATCCGACCGCGGCGGCGCCTATGCCGGCGGCTGCCAGGAGGCCGGCGACGACTGCTGCGACCGTTCCGATGGCGCGGGGTCGAGCCTCGGGCTGGGCGGCGTCGGTGTTCTGCATGGGCTGTCCCTACTTCCCCGTGACGGTGCAGATGGCGGCGACGGTGAGCGCCTGGTTGAGCGCGCTGGTGTCGAGCTGCTTGATCGACAGGACTGCGTTTGCCTGGGCGGCCCTGCACGCGAGGCTGTCAGCGCGCGCGGGTTCGCTGACGGCGGGAAGGCCCAGGGCAGCGGCACTCGTGTTCTCCGCGGCGGCGGGCTGCGGGATCAGGTTCTCGCGGCGGTCTTCGCCGGGCACCTGGGCGTTCACCATGGACTGGTCGGCCACGGGCGCGGGCGAGCTCGCCGGGGCATCGTAGGCGGCTTGGATACCGAGGCCGCCGCCGACGGCGATCGCGGCGGCGAACAGCAGGCCGGCGCTGTGGCGGCGACGCCACGTCGATGGCGCCGGGCTATGTGGAGTGGACATCCGGTCCTCCTGTTCGCGTGGTGTATCTAGGTCACGCGAAGTATGGGGAACCGAAATCGGTACGCAAGTTTCGACAAACGCCGTGGGATCAGCGCAGGTCAGGCGCTTAGAACGGCCCGCTTAGACGAGGGGAGTCGATCGAGTTGACGACGAACCCTTCGTGATTCGGGTGCGAGAGGGGGCCTACTTGTCCTGCGGGGCAGGCGCCGCGGCGGCGGCGAAAAGGGTGTCGAGGGCTGCACGCAGGGCGGTGATCGACTGGGGCAGCGCGTCCTTGGTCACGGCGGTGTAGCCCTTCTCGGTCAGTGCGTCGACGGCGGTTTGCTCGTCGTCGACGATCACCAGAGGAGCGCCGGCCAGGCGGGAGCTGAACACCTTGGCGTGGTGGATCTTCACGATGCTCGCGGGGAGGCGGCGCTGGTGCTTCATCCGCGCGAGGAGGCTTCGCTCCATGGGGAATTCGGCGTTGCGGAGCCAGTCTTTGCTGTGGTCTTTCCAGTCGTGGGAGCGGGTGGTGGTGTACGCGACGCGGTACCCGAGGGATTCGATCGCGTAGGCGAGGTCGAGCCCGTCGTCGAGGATCTTCGCGTCGGGGAAGTGCGACCAGAACTGTTGCCAGTTCTCGACCGGGATCGGGCCGTCGTCGTTGCGGACGAGCAGGTGCTCAAACTCGGACATGTCGGCGCAGAGGCCATCGAGGTCGAGCGCAACCGTGGGGCGGATCACCGTGGTCATAACTCTAACTGTATCGCATAACAGTGCGTAACTGAATACATTGACACACGTGTTCTTCTCTGACTATCAGATACTGACTGTTTGCCTTAACAGTCGTTGACTCTTAGCCCTGCGTGCGAGATAGTGGGCATGTGATCCAGATCCGACTCAACTACGTGCGCCCCACGGCAGACGGTGCACTCTCGGGCTGGTTCCCCGGAATAACCCCTGATCAGGCGTGGGATGCCGCCCGAACCGAGAAGGCCTTCAATCCCGGCCGAGTCCTTCGCCAACGGGTGCAGATCATCAGCCCCGATGGGACGATCGTCGCCGTCGCAGACGTTCGCAGCGTCACCGCGACCGACTCCCCCCGGCTCGTCACCCTCGACGGTCCGCTGGTCGACGGCGATCCGTCACTGGGCAGCCCGACGGCCACACCGCACCCACCACGCAGACAGTTCATCTACGTCGAAGACTCGGAGGGGTGACCTCACCATGTACGACACCATCAACACGTTCCCGCTCGATCCCCAGGACCTCACCGCGTGGAACCAGAACGTGGGCAAGCTGTGCTGCCCTCTCCACCGCAAGGGCGACTTCATGTCCTGCCTCGTCGACGAGCCCGCCGCGCTGAAAGACGTCACTATGAGCGGCCGCACCAAGGTCGCCCAGTGGTGGTGCCGAAACTGCTACATCGTCGCTCCGGTCACCCTCGACGAGGCCCGCGAGGCGCTGGGGATGTCCCTCACTCCGAGCTCCACCTCGCTCGTCGTCGACGACGCCCTCGCCACCATCCCGGAGCACGCCGCGCGGACCGACAGCGGTGCGCTGCGGGTCCGGTGGCACGAGATCCGGCCCTCGTGGTTCCGGCGCCGCGACCCTGCGGTCACCTACAACGCCGTCGTGGGCAAGCACGCCGCGGTCATCCAGGCCGGCGACTGGGTTCTGGCGTCGGTACTCCGCGGCTCGTCCGACGCGGAACCGCCGATCGTGCGTTGGGATGCTCCCGCGCTGCAGGATGATCAGACCGCCGTACGGGTCACTCGATGCCTACGGCAGGGCAACACCGAGGCGCTGGTCGTCGATACGACGGCAGGCCGGGCGGTGGTGCACGACGACACGCTGTTGGCCGTGATCACGACAGGCCTGGCCGACATCACTCTGGTGGATCACACCTGGTTCCTCCCGATCCCCGACACACTCCCCCGCGCGAGCGACTTTCCGCCGGCCCAGAACTGATCCGGATCTGAGCAGGCAACGCGGGCCGCTCGCTCCGGCTTCTACGCGACGTTCGCCACGGACGCCCCGGCGGCGCCGCCTTCGAGGCCGCGGCGAATCCAGGTGAACACGGACTCGGCGACCCCAGACATCTGAGCAAGCTCAGCCCGGGCTCGAGCAGCAAGGTCGTCCAGGCGTAGCGCCTCGAGCAGATCACCCCAGGCACGGGCGGGGAAGTTGGTGAGGTCGGCGTCGTTGTACGCGACGGTGCCACCTGCGGCATCGAGCGCGGCGACGATCCTGGCCCGATCTGCCACGGCGAAGATTTCGTTCGGGTGCGTCGGCGCAATCAGCTTGGTAGCCATACCGATCAGTGTCGCCTACGGCACCGACAACTTTCCGTCATCGCCTGGTGCGGCCACCGGCCGGTCGCGTCTATCCTGCGCCGAACTTGCGAATTCGCCGGAGGCGGCGCGGCGTCGGCGGATGAGTGGTTCTCCCCCGCAGCACGTTCAGCACGGAGCGCACGGGGAACTCTCTGCGCTGCTCACGCTCGTGCCGAACCAGGCGGCCGAGCATAGCCTCGACCGCCTTCTGGTCGAGGCGGGCAGCGAACCGGTCTGCGCGGTACTCGACCTCGCGTTTACGGACCGCGGCATTGAGTAGTAGCGCCAGCAGCAGCAGGCACCAGGTCGCCGCGAGGGCCACAGCCTCGCGCACTCCCCCAACGTACAGCGCGATGAGCGGCAGAGCGGCGGCGACGGCGTAGGCGGGGACCAGGGCACGCCACGGCCAGAGCCAGACCAGCAGCAGGGCCTGCCAGCCGCGTGGGGCGGCGGCGAGTTCGGCGCGATGGCCGAGCTCGTGCAGGATCATCCCCCGGAAGAACGCCGACTGCGGCTCGAAGCCCGTGTAGTCGTCCGAATCATCGACCCACCGCGGGGAGAGCTCGATGGTGTCGCTGAGCTCGTCGTAGCCTCCGAGGCTCTTGTTCTCCACGGGGAAGATCACGCCGCCTTTGAGCGGTTCCTGACCGATCTCCGCCACGATCTTCGCGGCGCGGTCCACGTACAGCCGCTTGCGGCGATCGCCCTGCTGTTGCCTCTCCTGCGCCGCGGCGCGCGCGCCCTGCAGTCGTGATCGGCTGCTGACCCGCGCTGCGCGGCCCGTCGATGCAGCCTTGTCCTGTCCACCCATTCCGGCCTCGTTTCCCCTCGTGTGCAGACTAAGAGCCGGTCGCGTCGCGGCGGTCGCCGGCGGCGCCGTTCTGCGCGGCGTTCGCGGCCTGGCGCAACTGCGCGGACCGCTCGGCGGCGTGGTGGAAGTCGTCGTCGGTCAGGATACGGGGAACCACCCACAACGAGTCAGGGTCACCAGCGTGCACCTCGGCGGTGAGCCACTGCGGCCACGGCCACGGAAGGCACGGCTGGAACTGCAGAGGCAGCCGCTGAGGGTTCTGCTCCGCAGTCGCCAGGCGCAGCTCCGCGATCGCGACCTCTGGAACCAGCGCCGGCCGGAGGCGGAACGACAACCACAGCAGCTCAAGAGGAACGCCGGAGCTGTCCTGGGCCTGGTCCTTTCGGCTGACGAGAGCCGCGTCGCGGCGCACCCAGTCGTCCCACTTCTGCGTGGCTGAGCCGAGGTCCTCATCGAGGAAGACCAGGGCCAGGTGAGGGGTCGAGATGACCGCGCTCATGAGGGCTCTCCTTCGTTGTTTCAGCGCCACCAGGAGCGCTGAGCGCGGGCGGCGTTCGCCTCCGTCAGCGGCCGGTACATCCCGTGCTCCCGAAGGAACTTGATAGCCGGCCCCGTGCCCCCGAATCGCGCGGCAGCAACGAAGGGCAGGGAGAACTCGCTGACGAGGAACAGGCGCCGACCTTCTACCCACACCCCGTCGGGCTGGTACCACGGTCCGAGCGGCCGCAGGTCCTCTGCCGCGTAGCCCCACGAGCGCCACCGTTCGGGTGGCAAGAGGTAGCCGTCGGCGTCGTACCCGGGGGATCCGCAGCCCGCCCACCGCCAGTGCTCGCCGACGACGGCGTTGAGCTCGCGCCACGAGGTGATCGATCCCGGCCAGCTCTCGACGACCGTGCACGCGTGCATGGTTCGCTGCGACTCGGTCGCGTTCGGGAAGTCCGGATCGGACTCGACGGTACCCGGGGAGGCGATGTTCACGCGGTGGATGAACCCGTGGACCTGGGAGACCTCCTCGCTGAGGGAGGAGGCCCGCGCGGCGCGCCCGACGACGGCGAAGACGGCCCGCTCGATGGCGAGGGAGGCTGCATCGCGGTAGGCGAAGGCGTCCGCCCATCGTTCCGTGGTTCCGAGGTAGGCGTAGCCCTCGTCGTCGGCGTGGAGCTTCTCGCCGTCGGGGATCTCCGATCCTGCCCCGTGGAAGAAGTCACGCACGACCGCAGCTGGTTGCTGCTCCGGTGCCGCCCGCCGACGGGACGGCTTCCACTCCCACCGCACTGGTGTGGCTCCTTCTCGGTTACCTGGCTGACCAGCGGGACTGGCCGATGCGGTCGATCACGGCGTCGGCGAGTTGAATGAGGGCGCGCCGGCTCGACACGCTCAGCGCTTCGACGGCGACGGGAAGGGCGTCGGGGCCGGCGAGGGCCTCGTCGAACGGGATCCGCACCGCCCCCTCCGGCGGCAGCGTCGGCGGGACCGTGCGCGGCGGGTGATGCTGTCCAGCACCGTAGTTCACGGCGAGCACCAGACGCGGGTCACTGGCAATGCGGGGATCGACCTGTGCTTCGAAGCGGCGGTGCTTCGGCGCGACGTCGGCGGGTTGAGGCTCGGTGGGCATCACGTAGACCACGACATCGGCGATGGCCAGAACGTTCTCCGTCGGGGCACCGTCCGTGCCGACCGGGCAGTTGATCACCCGCAGCGCGCGCTGGGCTGGCTCCTCGTGCGGTTCCGCGGCGCCTCGCGTCGCGAGCCGTGGTTCGGAATCGACCGGGACCACATTCGCGAGGCGCATGCTCAGCTCGGCAACGAGGGCCGCCCAGACCGTGTCTGCGCCGACGCCGCCCTTGCTGTGCACGATCGCCACGGTGCCCGCGAGGTCCTCGTGGTGGGCTGGCGCGGGCTTCTCTCCAAGGGGCAGTTGGTCGAGGTAGCCCGGGGTCCCGGTGGCGAGGTTGACGCCGATCGGCAGCCCCGTGGTCTTGGCGGCTGCTCGGCTGTCGCGCGCGACGGCCTCGATCACGCGCTTCGCCGGCGCGCTGTGGGTCAGTGCCCAGAATTCGGGGTCGATGGGCAGGTGGTCGGTGCTGGTCATCGTGACTTCCGTTCGTGTTTCAGACGTGAATGGTGGTCGTGGGCCCCGAGCGATTCGCCAGGAAGTCACTGAACGCCTTCGCGAACAGTCCGTCCGGATCAAAGCCCGGGTCCTTCCCGACCCCAGCGGTATTCCAGTCGAGAGGCAGATCCTGTGCGATATGTGCGAACTCGCGGTTCTCGTCGGCCGTCATGTTCTCTGCCTGCTGCCACGGCAACACCGTCGCGCCGGTGGGGATGTGCACGAGGTTCAGGTACCCGGTCAGGCCGGTGGCCTCGCCGGTCTTCTCATCCCGTCGGATCACGGGCGCCAGCGCGAAGTGCTCGGTCACCTGCTCGGCGGTCACCTCAGCGCTCGTCGTGGGGTTGATGAAGTGAAGTGTGATCTGCCGCAACGTCATTTGTCGTCTTCTCCTTGGTTCAGTTCGTGGTCGCGGAGGTTAGGGCTGTGGCGTAGCTGCACCAGTCCTGTCCGGCGGCGAGGACCGGGGTGGGCGGGTCGTTCGGGAAGTTGCGCGGGAGGATCGTGTTGCGGACCTGCGCCCGGCGCACCGCGGCCGATCTCGTCTCGGGGTCGTCTCGTCGGGTGGAGCACTGCAGCTTCGCGGTGGCGTTGATCCACGCCTGCAGGGCGAGGGGCTTCATGGGGTCGCCGTCGGTCAGCTTGTCGACGAAGTCGCCGTCGACGATGGGGGCTGCCTTGCGGTCGGCGGTCCAGACGTCGAGTCGGTCGCGGTAGCCGCACCAGCTCTCGCCGGTCGCCGCCAGCACGGGGATGGGGCCCGCGTCGACCTTGGTCGCGGGCAACGTGCCGAACGCTATCGGCGGCCAGGTGGTCCGGATGACCCGGCCGGAGGTCGAGCGGCCGAGCTCGGCGGCCTGCTCGCCGCGAGCGGTGACCTGCTGCTGTAGGGCCTGGTCTGTGGTGCTGGTGCGGCAGGCCCGGTTGGCCGTTGCGACGATCCAGCCCTCGATGGCGAACTTCTTGATGGGGTCGGCATCGACGTAGCGGTCGATGTCGCTGAGGTCCGCGGCGGGCGGCGCGGTGGGCACGGTCCGCGAGGGCGTTGGTGTGGCTGCGCGCTCCCCCACGGTGGCGCTGCAACCTGCGGTGAAGATCATCCCAGCGAGCGCCGCGGCGGCGGCGAGGTGGTGGGGCGTCCAGGCGTTCATGATGATCACTTTCCCGTAGGGGGCTGACATGTCCGGGGCTACTTGCGGCGTCGGCCGCGCTTCGGCGGTTCCGCCCAGCTCGCCGGCATGAACTGTGCGATCCCGCGCGCAGGCGCCCGCGGCGGGGCTTCGGATCGCGGGCAGTGGTCGGGGTGGCCCGAACGTCCGCCGCTCTCGACGATCGGGTCGAGCACTGTGCCGTCGAGCGGCCCGATGGAGGTGCCGGGCGGGTACATGTACCCGCAAGTCGCGCAGGACAGCCGGGGCAGTCCGGAGGGGCTGTAGCCGTGGTCGGTGAGCGCTCGGGTGGTGGCGGTGACGTTGCCGGCGCGCTGCTGTTCGGCCGTGAATTCGACGGCCAGGGCGCCGGTGTCGGTGAGCGTCGCGCGGTCGGCGAACTCGCTCAGGCGCGTGATCAGCCGCTCGAGCACGTGATGGTCCGAGGCCCGATGTTCGGGTGTCGTCGGGCCGTATTCGCGAGGTTGGTCGGGCGCGTAGTGCACGTGTAGGCGCATCTCGGTCATCGTGTTCCTGTCGTTCGTCGGCGCGGCGGCTACTTCGCCCAGAATCCCGGGCGGGCGGCGTGCTCGCAGTACTTCGTCGAGGCCCATTGGAGCGCCCTGTCCATGAGGCCGAGCTGCACGGGGACGAGTTCGGTGCCGGCGGGGCGTTCCTCCGCGGCCAGGCGCACCTCGAGGACGCGGAGCGGTCCGGCGGTCAGTTCGATCGCGGTGGAGCCGATGGTGATCTGGATCAGCGCGTTCCCCATGGCTGACGCCTTCCGAGGGTCTGGTGTGGGCTCATTCCCCCTGAACTGTATCACTCATCATCACAGTAGTGTAGCTATTTCTGATACAGTTTTGGGGTGACCCAACGTGGAGTGATCCCACCGCCTCAGCTTGCGCGGCTCCGGGCCGCGGTCGAAGGTATCGCCGCGGCGGACGATGAGCTTCGCGCCGCAGTCCGTGCCGCGAAGAAGCATGGCGGTTCGGTCAGGGTGATCGCCGAGGAGATCGGCAAGTCGCCGCAGACCGTTCAGCGTTGGCTGGACGCTGACGGAGGCTAGGGGATGCTCTCGATTGACGGCGGCCCTGGACGCCAGCTGCGCCGGTGCGCGAACGCGGCGGCGATCGGCCCGCTGGCGAGCGTAGCGACGATCAGCGCCGTGGCCCCGATCACGACCGCGAAGTACGCCGGGGTCGACGCTGCGGCAAGGCCGTTCACCCACGCGGCCGCGTAGCCGAGACTGACGTGTGGCGGTCGCAGTTGCGGGACCACTGAGCCGCGGGTGAGCAGCGCTGCCCGCCAGAGCACGATCGCCAGAGCGAGCGCGGCGACCGTCACGGCAAGCAGGGCGGCGAGCTCGAGGAACGCGGCCGGCGGTCGGGTCCAGGCGGCGTAGATCGCGCCCGCGGCGCCGGCGAGGTAGATCAGCACCACGGTCGCGTGGTGCAACCTGCGGCGAAGCTGCTGCTGGGACGTGGTGCCGCTCATGGCGTTGGCCTTTCGTTCTACGGGACGTCGGGAACGCGGATCACCGGCGGGGGCGAGAGCACGTCGAGGGCGTCGGCGGCGAAGTAGATGATCGCAGCGGTCCCGGCCACCATGAGGATCAGCAGCACCAGGGCGCCGAGGAGAGCGCCTACGAGCAGCCGGCGGAACGACGGCTCCGGCGCCGGGTAGCCGAGGCGGCGTGGAGTCGCCCGATGCGGGGCGTAGCCATGACGGTAGCTGTGTGTCATCGGACTCCCCTACTTCCTCGCGTAGTGGTCGGCGGCCGCTTCCACCTGGTTGACGAAGTCGGCGCTGGCCTTGGTCGCGGCCGCGTCCGCGGCGCCGGTGTTGAAGAGCGTCAGGATCAGTTCCTCGCCGGCGCGGTTGTTGCGGAACATGGGATCGCGGATTTCGCTGTCGATCTTGCAGAGCATCCGGGCCAGCGCCATCGTCGATTCGAGCGGGTTGGTGATGTCGGCGTGGCCGTCCCGGTTGTCGTCGGCGCCGTAGGTCGCGAAGTCCTTCTCGGACAGCTGCGCGACGCCGCGGGTTCCGAGCGGGCCGACCGCGTCGGAGCGGAAGTTGGACTGGACGTACTCGAGGCCGAGGAGCAGGCGCCGGTTGGCCGCCGTGCAGGTGTTCGCGGCCTGGTCGACGGCGGCGGACACCTCGGCGGGCACCGGCGGGTACGGCTCGGCGGCGGCGGGGCCGGTGGCGATGCTCATCGCGGCGGCGGCGCCGGCCAGGGCGGTAAGGATCGCTGCAGTGATCGCTGGGGGCGTGTGTCGGTTCATCGGGTCTCTCCTGTGCGGGCGTGGCGGTGGGTCATGCGGTGGTCCGGACGGTATCGAGGACGGCGTCCACCTTGTCCTCGGGGATCTGCAGGTGGCCGGCGACGTAGATCAGGGCTGTCGTCCAGGTGAGCGCGGCGCCCGTGAACGCCGCGGCGGGTACGAGGAGCCACACCGCCGCGGCCTGGCCGAAAGCGCACCCGGCAGCGACGGTGATGCCCGCCGCGGTCGGGATCGCGAGCAGGCGTAGCTGTCGGCTGAGGATCTCGGTGACCACGATGCGGCACAGGTCGGTGTAGCGCTGTCCGTGTACCCGCACGCGCGGGACGCTCCATGCGCGCCACAGCAGCACGTCGGTCAGCAGCACCGTGGCGGTGCCGGCGATGATCGCGGCGCGCGCCGACGGCGGCATCTCGATCAGGTCGGGGCGGGACGCGGCGGTGGCGAGGAGGCCGGACAGAACGGCGCTGACGAGCAGTAGTAGCGCCAGCGTGCGGGCGTGGGCCTGCGAGCGGGCGGCGTGCTCGGCGACCGGTGATGGCGGCCCGGCTACGGGGGCCGCCATCACCGTTTCGCCAAGCTCATCGGCCGGTCCCTCTCCAAAGACCGCCGAGGCCTTCACCGCTGCGACTGCCGAGTTTGCCGCGGTGTGGCGTTCTGGGGTGCTCTCCTGGGGCGGGAGCACGCTGTGGGGGTTGAAGATCGACGTTGCGGGCGGGTCGCTGACTGCTGCCGTTGTCATGTCGAGCCCTGACTAGTCCGCGGCGACGAGGTCGACGGTGGCACGCTGGCCCGGGGCGAGGGTCACCATGTGATCGCCGGTGACCACCGTGGCGGGGCCGTCGCTGCGGTGCTCGACGGTGTAGCGGCCGGCGGGCAGGTTGAGCATCGTCGCCTGGTCGCCGCGCAGCGTCAGGGTGGCTCTGACGGGCTCGGACACGAGCGGGCCCTGCTGTTCGATGGTCACCACGGCACCGTCGGCATCGGAGTCCATGCGGCCGAGCGAAGTGGTCGCGCCGGCGGTGGGGGCGTTCAGGACCAGCAGCGGCATCGCGGTGAACCAGGCGGCGAGGGTGATCTTGCTGGCCAGGGTGCTGGTGCTCATCGCAGGGCCTCCTTGAGGGCGGCGACGTCGACGACGTCGATCGGGGCGGTGGCCGCGATGTCTCGGGCGGTCTCGGCGAGGCGGATCTCGCGGGCGCCGAGGAGCATGTCGACGACCTCGGTCGTGGTCCAGCACTGGCCGACGGGGAGTTGCTCGAGCTCGGTGACGGCGGCCTCGGTGATCTCGATGTCGGTCAGCGCGATGAGCTCGAGCAGGAGGTTGCCGCTGACCTGGGTGTGGTGGCGGTAGTCGGGCATGACCATGGCCGAGGGTCCTTTCGGGTTGGCGGGCGGGCGGTGGACGGTCAGGCGTGCTGGACCTTGAGCGCGTACCAGTCGGAGAACCACTTGAGCGCTGTGCGGCCGGAGTTGTCGACCTTGTACTCGCCGTAGGAGACGTGCGGCTTGACGCCGCCGCCGAAGAACGTCGCCGCGTCGACGCCGTCGTTGACCATGTTCATGAGCAGCTTCGCCGGGCCTCCGCTGGTGCCGGTGAACGCCTTGGACAGGCCGATGAAGTCGAGGTTCGCCGGGTTGGCGGCTCCCTTCTTGGCGACCACGCTCCCCGGGATCACCGGCGCTGGCTGCCGGCCGCCGGTGATGAACGCTCCGGCGACCTGGGCGAGGTCGATCCCAACCGGTAGGAGCTCCGGGAAGGCGTTGCGGGAGAGGATGTCGACGGTGCGGCGGGCGATGGACAGTAGCCGTTCGAGGTCGACCCGGCCGAGCATCCCGGCGAGCGCGCCGGCGACCTGGTTCTGGCCGGTCGGGTCGGGGATCGCGTTGAGGACTCCGCTGACCCAGCCGAAGTCGATCTTGCTGGCCGCGGCGACGAGAGGCTCGATGGACTTGATGAGCTCGGTGATCGCGGCCTGCACGCCGGGCGCGTCGAGCGCCATGGCGCGCTGGACCGCGGTGTTGATGGCGGTGACGATGGTGCCGAAGTCGACGCCCGACAGTGTCGAGTAGGCGCCGAGGGACTGTGAGACCACCTTCTGCGGGCCCAGGTTCGACAGCACGCTCGTGGAATCGCTCAGCGCCTTCTGGTCGGTGTTGACCAGCGGGGCGGCCTGTTTCGACAGGGTCGTCGCGACGGTGGCGAGTTCGCGGGCCTGGGCGGACTGGATCGGGATCTGCCGCGATCCCCTGGTGTCGGAGGCGAGGCCGGCGAGCTGCTTGGCACTGGTGATCGCGCCACCCAGGTCGGCGCCGCCGGCGGTGTCGAGGACCTTCGCGGCCGCCGCGCCTCCGGGCAGGTTCTTGTTGGACGCGATCTCGGTGCGGGCGGTCTTGTCGGCGGTCCCGCTCTGGAAGAGCCCCTGCAGGGGGGTGAGGGTGCCGGTGATCGACTTGGCGGCCTGGGCGACCTGGTCAAGGTCGATCGTGCCGGAGGTGTTCTTCGTCGGGTTCAGGAGCGTGGTCAGGGAGTTCACCGAGGTGGGCAGGCCGGGGAGGTCGGCACCTGACCAGTCCTGGGTGATGCTCGAGATCAGGCGGGTCGACTCACCCGGGGCGCTCGTCTTGAACGCGGTGGCGGCGTTCGGGCCGACGACCTGCTCGGTCAGCTTGCTCGCCGCGGCGCCGGCGGCGACGCGCTGCTTGGCGGTGCCGTCGTCGGCAGCCTTCGCGGCCCGCTCCCCCGGCGTGAGCGCGAGGAAGTTGGCGATGTTGCCGATCAGCGGGCTGTTGTCGCGGTCGAGGTTGCAGTAGAGGTCGCCGGGGTTGCAGATGGTCGCTACGCGGCCGGAGAGCTTTCCCATGCCGCCGGGGCGGCTGCCACTGATGCCGCGGCCGGTGATCTTGGGACCGACGACGGTCTCGCCGTCGACGCCTTGGCCGGGGTCTGCGAGCAGGCCGACGGCGAGGATCTTCTCGGGCTTGATCGGGCTGCGGCCGTTGCCGATCGCGGAGGCCTCGTCGCCGACGATGTCGGCGCCCTGCGAGTAGCCGCCCATGATCACCTTGCCGCAGGCCTCGGCGACCATCTTGCGCAGGCGGTCGGCGCCCTCCTTCTTGGACTCCGTGTAGGCCTTGCCGTTGTTGAACGCGGCGGCGGCGTAGGGCACGTACTGGACCTTCACGCCGGAGCCGAACTTGCTCACGAGCGGGTCGGTGATCGGCTTGAGCATCCCGACTGGGACGTTCGGGTTCGCGTTCGAGTTGGTCTCCGTGGTGCCGGGGACCATGATGACGGTGATCGGGCAGGCCGCGGAGACCGTCGCCGCGCTGATGACCGTTCCGCCGGCGACCAGTCCGAGGATCGACAGGACGGCAATCAGGGCGCGCAGATGGGCTGGCAGCCTGGTGCTGGCTGTAGTGCCGGGGCGGCGGGCGCTGTGCACCGGTGGACCTCCATCGCGTCGTTCCAGCTGTTGCCTTGTTGACGCGACGAAGTATGGCTATTGGAAATCGGTACGCAAGTTTCGAGGAAATCCGCTGCGGCCCTGTGAAACTCTAGGATTCTCCCGGATTCCATTCCCACTGCGGCAGGCTTTCGAGCTTCGCGATCCGTTCCGCGGAGAGCTTGCCAGAGCGGTAGAGCTGGCGGTTTTGCTTGATCCAGTTCCCGATCATGACGCCGCCGGCCTCGGCGTAGTGCTCCGGCAGGTGCCCCGTCCTCTCGACTTCGCGGCACAGGATCTTGAATCGCTCGTCCCACTGGTTGGCCCGCGATGCGCTCCATTTCCACCCGGGCAATGCCTCGAGGCGGGCTGCTTGGTCGGATGGGAGGTCGCCTCTCCGGCGTAGCCGACGCTGGTGGTCCGCCCAGTAGCCGATCGCGAAGCCGTCCTCCTTGTGACCGCGCGGTGGATGCGCGTGGCCGTGCTTCGCGACGTACCCGCTCAGCGCGGCGAACTTCTCCTCCCAGAGCGTGTCCATCGGGGACCAGGTCCAATTCGGGATGGCCTCGAGGGCCTCGACACGGGCGGCGGAGAGCAAGCCCTGAACGTACCTGCCACGTTGCGAGCCTGCCCAGTCGCGGAGCTTGCCCGCCGGAAGTGACCCGACGGTCGGAGTGTTCGGTCGGGCCAACGCCTGCGCGAGCTCGTCGACCTTCGCTCGCCACTGCGTATCGCGCTCGGCCGCAGAGCGGTACCAGGTCCACCCAGGTACCCGGTCCAGCAAATCTATCCGTTCGGCAGACAACCTCCCGTGGGTGTGGGCCGACTTCTGGTTGTGCACCCACAGGCCGAGCGTCTTGAATTCGGGATCGCTGGGCGTCGGTAGCTTCCCGCGGTTCGCGACGTACTCACAGAGTTCTCGATACCGCCATTGCCAGGCGGTTTGAGGTCGCCATTGCCAGCCCGGAATGCTCTCTAGCAGCGCTATCTTCCCCTCTGCCAGTTCCCCACTCCTGTAAGCGCTCCGTTGGGCAGACGCCCACTTCACCAGCGAGTGCGGGGGCTTCGCGCCGGTGGTCGTGAAAGCGATGTACTGGTTGCGTTTGTCCATCCATGCGCGGGCCGCGGATGCTGGGGCTCCCACTGCTATTCGTCCTCGTCGTCGTTGTGCCAGTTGATCTTGAGGCCCTTGAGCGAGTCGAAGTGCATGCCCTCGTTGTTGTTGTAGTCGTCCCACAGGGCGTACTTCTCGCTGGCGTGCTGCTCGAGGATCGACGTCATGGCTGCTTTGTCGCCGTCGAGCGCGGCGTGCGCGAAGGCGCGCACTTCGTCGGGGCTCATGGACTCGCGGTCACGCCCGTCCGGGCCGAACCAGAACTGTTTCTTGACGCGGTAGTCGTAGTCCTTGCCGTCCGTTCGTCCGTGGACGTCGGCAGTGAAGCTGATGCTCGGTGGGCGGCTGGGGTCGATTCCGGACGCCTTCATCCGGCGATCGAGTTCGGCGTCGTGGGCCCGTCTTGCGGCGTCCGACTTGAGGTGTTTGGTGCGGCCGGACTGCCACTTGCGGATCGAGCTGGGGCTGCGGCCGAACGTCGCCGCGGCGCCGGTGACGCCGCCGTTCTGCTTGACCTCCCACCGCCGGCCGATCAGGTCGGCGACTTCCGCGGGGGGTGCGGTCTGGCCGGAGCGGTAGCGGCTGATCTGGCGGTCGGAGATGGTGCGGCCGCGGGCGTTGGCGTAGGCGGCGTTGATCTCGGCGTTGGTCAGGCCGCGGATCTTGTCGAGGACGCTCGGGGCCGAGGCGATGTCGCCCATGCGGCCGCGGCCGACGCCTGCGGCCGCCTTCTTGGCCACGGAGACCTCGCCTACGGGGCTGTTGGCGGTGATCTGGTTGGGGCGCTTGCGGGCGCCCGCGGCGGGCTTGAACGCCACGTCAGCCCTCCTTCTCGGCGTCCTGGTTGTCGGTGTCTTCGGTGTCTCCGCCGAGCAGCTGCCGTAGGGCCTCGCGGACCTGGGCGGGGGTTTCGGTGTTCGCGAGCTGGAGCAGGACGTCGTCTGTGTATTCGATCTGCGCTTCGGTGACGAACTTGCCGAGGCGGTCGGCGGTGGAGACGAACTTGCCGGTCGTCGGGTGGGTGTAGCCCTCCTCGGAGTCGTCGAGCGGCAGCACGTCGTCCGGGGCGATGTAGCGCCAGCTGTCGACGGTTCCGGCGATCGGCCACAGGCCGGTGCGGTCGTGGATCTTGATCGCCTTGGCGCGGTTGCGTGCGCGGGTGTGCGCGATGATCGCGGCTCGCCAGAGGGGCTGCTCGTGGATCCGCTGGCGGCGGGTGTCCCCCCATTTGCTGGTGCTGATCCGGCCGATGTACGAGCTGTAGATGTCCTTGAAGATGTCGTCGAGGGCACGGTCCCCGGCGGAGAGCTTGAAGCCGTCGGCGATCGCGTTCTTCCACGTTTCGAGGGCCTTGCCCTGGTGTTCGGTGAGCAGTACTTCGTCGATCGCGAGGTCGATCAGGTCCAGGCCCGCTCCCCCGGTCTCGATGCCGGCGCACAGCAGCTCGAGCGAGGGGGTGGTGATCCAGGCCGCGGTCGGTTCGTCGTCGCGCATGGCCGGGTGCGGAGGCGGGAGCTCCGCGGGGACGCCGCGGGCGATCAGCTCGTTCATCGCGGGCAGGGTCACGTGCCACAGTCCGAACGGGGTCGGGCCGGCGGCGGCCGCGGCGGCGTGTGCCTGGTCGCCGGCGAACTGCTTGATGTTGCCCCAGCCGAGGTTGAGCATTCCGGCGCTGGCCAGGTAGGCCTTGCGCTGGTCGATGGAGACGACGCATCCGGGGCAGCCTCGGAGTCGTCCGGCCTCGAGGTCGACGTTGGTGGTGATGTACCGGGCCCATCGTTCCTCGGGTTCGATCTCCGTCTGGTCGATGCCGATCGCGGGCAGAGGGGTTGCCGCGGTGACCACGACGCCCTGCGGCTGGGCCTTGCTGCCCTTCACGCCCTTGCTGGCGCGGTGCTTGCGGTCGTCGAAGATCTTGTTGAGCAGAGACGCTCCTGTGGCCGCGCCAGTCCAGGCGGGCAGGACGCCGAGGGTGCTGGTGACGGCGGCGAGGCGGCGGCCGAGCTCGCTGCGCCAGGCTGACTCGTCGTCGAGCTGGTCGAGGCTGGTTCCCCTCTTCTCGTTGCCCAGGACGCTGATCTGGTCTCGGGTGACGTGGGTCCACATGAACGCGGCGAGCACGACGTCGACGCGGAGCTGGCCCTTGTCGCCGTGATAGGTCAGGTGCAGCACAGGGCCGATGGCACGGGGTGGGACGGCGTCGGGGGCTGGTTCGAAGTCGGCGAGGTGGCCGTCGTAGCGCGGGATGAAGATCGTCCAGCCTTCGCTGGTGGCGTCCTCGCGCATGTAGAAGCTCAGCAGGGACTTGGTCTGCTCGTCGAGGCGGCCGAGGATCGTGGTGCGTTCTTGTTCGGCGTCTTCGAATCCGCCTTCGTACTGGTGGCCGATGCCGAGGTCGATAGTCTCCGGTCCCCAGCCGAGCGCGGCGCAGGCGTCGTCGGTGAGCCACACCTGGGAGTTCACTCCCCCGGCGTTGCGTCCGCCGCCCTTCTTCGCCCACCACACGATGCTGGCGAGCAGGTTGTTGATGTTGGTCGGGGCGGATCCCCAGAGCGGGCCTGGCTGCCCTTCGAGGTCGAGCCCTGATGGCGCCCAGAGGCCGTCTGACGCGACGATCAGGGCGTGCGGATCGGCGTCGCGGCTGACGCTCGCCGGTGTGGTGGTTTCGGTCATGGCTCGATCGTTGGTTAGTCGTCGGAGGCGTCGGCGCGCTGCCCGCGGCGGCGGCGGGCGGCGTCTCGCGGCAGGTCGCGGTCGAGGGCGACGGTGACGAGTTCGACGAAGGTCGGGGCTCCCCACTGCTTCTGCAGTTCGGCGAACTGTTCGATGTCGTCCCGGGTCATGCCCGAGAGGGTGAATCGGATGACGGGCTCGCGGTGGCGCTGGGCCTGCTTGCGCTTCGCGCGAGCGTTCTGCGAGGCGAACAGTCGGGGCTTGGTGTCCTCGGTGTCGTCGTCGCTGTTCTTCCAGTGGGTCTCGAGGGCCGGCGCCTGGTTCTCGACGGCGTCGAGCAGGATCTCGAGGTAGGTCCGCCGGTTTCCCTTGGTCACTCCGGACTTCCACGCCTTCTTGAAGCGGTTGGCGATCGACTCGGGCAGGTCGATCGTCGGCGTCGAGTTCGTGGTGCGGGCCTTGCCGCCGGTACGTCCGCGGCCTGATCCGGCGCGCCGCTCTTCGGCGGCGTGGCTCTTGTCGGCCTCGTCAGCGGGTGCGTCGTCGGTCTCGGTGCCGATCTCCGCGGCGAGATCGAGCGGGTCGTGCTCGTCGGACGGCTCGGGCGCGATAGTTGCGGTGCGCTCGGTGTGGGCCGGCGTTGCGGACTTGACGGCGCGAACGGTGGGCGGCGGCGCGATGGTGCCGACCTCTTCGCGGAGCTGGTCCAGCTTGAACTGTGCCATTTTCGTTCTCCTCCTCTGACTTCCTCGTGCTTACTTCTGCTCCGCGGCGGCGGATTCGGGCTCCGCCGGCGGTGCCGATTCGGCGTGCTCGTCGTTGGAGTCGGCGGGGTTCTGGGTCTGGTAGGTGCCTGCGAGGCGCTGCAGGAACTCGACGGTGATCTTCTGGTATGCGACCGCGAGCGGGTTGGTATCCCTCGCCCACATCCGCGGCGCCTTGCTCTTGTCGGAGCCGCTGCGGGTCGCTTCGCGCCACTCGGCCTTGATCGCATCCTGCTTGTCGACCAGCTCTGCGGCGGTCAGATGCAGCTCCCGAAGGTCGATCGCGGCGGCAGCGGCGTGAGGCACGAACGAGTCGAACACTCCGTCGTCGCCGACGATTTCGGCGAGCTTCTTGCGGGTCTCGGGATTGCGGCGGGTCGCCTGCGGGTTGAGACCAAAGGGCAGCACACCGACGAGTTCGATCTCCGCACCCTCATCCTTGGCGGTCATGTACCGGCCACCGAGTGTGCGGATTCCGCCTACCGAGGATCGGTCCTCACCGGCCGGGATGAGGAGGTGCGATGCGACGCGCATGATCATGTTGACGAACATCATTTCACCGGGTGGTGAGTCGATGATGACGTAGTCGTAGTCGTCCGCGAGGTCGGCGATTGCGGCGCGGAGGTTGGTCGCTGCCGCGTTCTGGTCTGCGGTTTGAATCATCGTTGGAACGATGTTGGACAGGTACCGGCCACCCGGGATGAGGTCCAGATTCTCCCGCATATTGACGGGTTTGAGCGGCTCGCCACCGTATGTGGTGACGATAGCGAGGTTCTTTCCGAGGTCGTTTCGGGGATCCTCTTCGCTCAGTCCGAGGTCATCTGTGGTCAGGTTTCCCTGCTGTTCGGCGTCGATCAGGAGGACTCTGTACCCCGCGAGGGCGAGCATTGCGCCGAGGTTGGCGGTGACGGTGGTCTTGCCGACACCGCCCTTTCCGCCCGTGATGAGCAGGACAATCAGGTTCTGGAGCTGCCAGAAGGTCTGCCCCTTGGGCTGGTCAGCTACCTGCCCGGTCGAATGTGCAGTGTCAGTGGCGTTGGTCATGCCAGTTAGCATACCGGAAGCACTCCCGGCAAACAACCCGTTTTCCGTGCCTGTTGTCCGGTCGGCTTAACTGGCGTACTCCCGTCCATTGCCGTGGTCCGTACTACTCCCCTTCCCACACCCTTGCGTACACCCATGACCACGCCCGTGTCGTCACCCTTGCGTCGACCCGTGTAGCCACCCATGACACCACCCGTGATCATGTCCTCGTTAGCACCAATAGCACTGGTCATGGTGCCTGCCGCTGTCGCTTGCGGCATCATGCCCGTGATCCATGCAGGCATCATGCCACTGATACCTTCCATGACAATGTGCACCTTCCCGACCGTTGCTATTCCCTGCTTCACGTCATGCCTTACGGACGTTGCCCGGTACGTGACTCAGGCCGTAGTCACACCCATACATACGGTCCGTGTCATTGCCGTAGCCACGCCCGCAGGAGCGTCTATCAAAACGGTCGTATTCACGGCCATGATTCAGCCCGGTCTCACTCACGTGTTCACAGCCGGATCAGTGGCCTTGCACACGTCAATGCATACGCCCGGTGCAGCTCCCCGTGGACCGGCTGCGGAGCAGGGGGAGATCATGGCCGTGCAGCCTTTGCGCGCAGGTCTCGGCCGTCGGCAAAACGCCTGGTCGGAGTCGTCACAGTGACGTATCTACCTCGGGCGGGCAGCCCGACGGACTACCGTGAGGAGCCTGGCGCCTGATGCTCTCGCTTGACGCCTTCGCGTATCACAGAGCCGCTAACAGCCTCTACCTTGCGTGGCGCGGCCCGTCACCCTCGGGACTGCCTGTTCGTGCTTCTACGTGCCGCTCAGGGCCTGCAGTTCGGGCCGCAGGCATGATGTCCGATAGCGGCTCTACCGGTGGCTGATCCACCTGACCATCTCGTCGACCGCACCGTCTTCGAGACCTGGGGCTGTCGCATCGAGATCGCGGAGAACTACCAGAGGGTCCGCTGTCGGCAAGGGCGGTTTCGCTGTCGACAACTGAGTCTCGCGCCGTTCACGCCCCCACCACGTTGCGGTCCGAAGTACGGTCTCGTCGGTCGGCACGTAGAGGGTCAGGGAGCTCTCGTCCTGTCGAGCTTCCTGCAGGCCCACCACGGACAGATCAAGCAATTCCGCAGCGTAGATGTCTGCCCTCGTGGGCACGCGCCAGGGAGAGAGCTGGTCTGCCGCGACTTCGCCGGTCACGACAGCGGCCACCTCGAGCTCGGCAGCGAGATCAAGCGCGGCTCTCGCCTGGTCGAGAGGTGAATCTAGGCCGTACCAGTGCGTTCGCATCAGCGGCGGGTTCAGGTGCGATTGCGCCCAGCGGCGCGCGATGGCCTCCCGGTCGCCTGGCGGCATCGGGGCGGGGGAGAGGCTTCCGCCTTTGGCCATCTTGGCGATGGCCTGCTGGGTGACTCCGACCGCGGCGGCGAGGTCGACCTGCCGCATCTTCCTCGTAGCTAGTGCCGTTACCCGCTCGACAGCGAGAGCCCGCTCTGATCTCGATGGATGCTCGACTGTGGCGGCCGGCGCCGGCCGGTTGTGGGAGCGGCCGGCGACGATGACCTCGGAGGTCCTCAGCAGCACCATGTCGGATCCGCCGGCGAGTGCCCAGTCTCGTGTCTCGTCGGCGGCGTCGTCGCAGATCAGCAGGGTATTTCGGTCGCCTGCTCGCGAGATCATCCGTTCTGCCTGCTTGCGGGTGATAACGCCCTTGGTCTGCGCGTCGACGAGCTCGACTGTTCGCGCGGTGCCGGCGACATCGAGCTCGAGTTGGCGGGCGGTCCCACCGAGCAGGTGCAAGCCCGCGTCGGCGAGGATGTCCGGGATCGCACGCTGGCCGCTCATACCAGTCAGTCTGCCAGATCGTCAAACAATCGTGATCGCAGGAAGTCTGCTCTGGTTGTGCGGGAAGTCGTCCTGGTGCACGAAACCCCGCTCACCAACCGTCCGGATGGCTGCGGGGCCGCTGTCCAAGGGCTACTGCCCTGGCGTGGTGCTCACGGTACACCGGCTCCTGCCCGTGGGGCTACGTGTTCTGCCTGATGGGGGAGGAGGGGCGCGTCAGCTCGACGCGCAGGTCGCCGTCTGCCTGCTCGGTGACCTGGCTGAGCAGATGCAGGTCACGGAGGGCCTTGACGCGGCCGCGGCGGACCTCTGAGGCGGCCCGGTACGCGCTGGCCTTCTTCGACGACGGGTACGTGCGGTAGGTGGTCCAGACGCCGGGATCGGCGGAGGCGATCTGGGCGGCGAGGGCGCGGACGCTCTGCCGGCGGTTCGCTCCCGCGGCGGGGGTGAGGGCGGCGACCACTTCCTCGACGGGCATCGTCTCGGCGGCGCGCAGGCTCGCGAGGACCTCGTGCTGGCGGTTGCCGTCGAGCCGGCCGATCGCGCCGGCGGCGATGTGCTCTGCAGCCTCGGCGGGGGCGATCGGCAGGTAGTCGAGGTCGCGGTCGAAGAGCCAGTCGGCCGTGAGGCCTCGGTTCACGCGGAAGTCCCCCGTGTTGGGGAGGTAGACCCACATGCGGCCGTCCTTCTCGACGGCGATCCAGAGGTCGCGGTCGGCGGCGTTGCGGACCAGGTAGAGGTTCATCGTCGATCAACTCCTTCCTCGGTAGTCCTTGATGACCGCGGTGCGGCCGAGGACTGTGAGTTTGTCCAGCCCGGGCGGGATGGGCAGGGTGTTCCATGCCTCTGCTGAGGCCTTACGGGCCGCGGCGCGTTCGTCGGGGCTGCAGTCAGGGTTGCGGTAGGTCTCGTATGCCAGGTGAGTGGCCTCTTTGACCTGCAGCGATTGCTCTGTGTGGAACTGCACTTCGACGGTCTCGCCTGACGGGTGCTCGTACACGGCGTGGACGCCGCGGTACGGGTTGTCGGGCAGGTGCGAGTGCTCGAGCTCGCGGAGCTTCCAGCCGTGCTCTGCGAGCTGGTCGGAGACCTGTCGTACCTGTCCGGCGGTGGAGTCCGCGTCGGTGCAGGTCACGGTGTAGCGGACCACGTCGTTGAGGCGGCCGGCGACCTCGTCGTGGGTTCTGGTCGGGTCGGCCTGCTGCTTCGTCTCGATCTTCCTGGCTAGCGACGCCGGGGCCTTCATCCGGAACTCGAGGCCCGCGAGTGCCGCGCCGGACGCCTGCGTGGCGGTCAGGAGGTCTCTGGTGATCGCGGGTTCACGTTCGGCGGATACCTGTGTGCGGCGGATCGCCGCGGCGGCGGTCCGGCTGTCGAAGCTCTCGTAGAGCCTCTCAGGCTCGTTCTCCGGGGTGTCGGCCCATGAGAGCGCGGGAACCTCGTCGAGAGCGTCCGGGAGGATCTGGGACAGCTTCTTGGCGCGCAGGGAGCGGTGATCCTCGCACCGTCGGCCGCCGTCGCAGTCCTTGGCCTTGCACATCGTCCGTCAGGCCTCCGTGGGGGCCAGCCGCTCGGCGATCGCGGCGGGCAGCTCGTCTCGGCTCGCGCCGGGGAGGCCCAGCGCCTCTAGTGCGGCCGCGTACTTCCGCTGCAGCCTGTCTTGGACATCCTGGGGGAGCGCCGCCCTGCGGGCCGGGTCCAGGTTGTCGTAGATGTCCGCAAGCTTGACCGGCAGGGCCAGTGGGTGCTTCCGGATCTCGCTGTAGTAGGTCTCGGTCGGAACGTCCTTGCTGCGGGTGAGGAGCTGGACCGCCGCGATCACTTCCACGGGGATTCCCTGGTCGGCGAGGTCTTCTACGGTGACCGGAGTGTCTTCGAGGACGTCGTGGAGCAGGGCGGCGGCGCGGGCGTGCGGGTGCGTCCCGACGGCGGCCGCCACGCGGCGAGGGTGCTCGATGTAGTCGCGGCCCGCCTTGTCGACCTGGCCGGCGTGCGCTGCGGTGGCAATGCGTTCTGCGAGCTCCATGATGCGTCCCTTTCTTCTTTATCGTAATTCTATCGTAGGTTTACCGTATAACGCAAGGTGGTGCGCACCCCCTCTGCTGACGCATGCGTAGGCGCAGCCATGGGAGACCCAGGGAGGAGGACGGGGGGGTGCTCCGTGGTCGGTCTCCTGCCCGGACCGCCCCGAGGGACGAACAGCTACGCCGGGCTGCGTCCCATTCCTGAAAATCGTATATCGCCTGCACAGTGACGATGGTGGGTGGAGGGCCAGGGTTGTTGACGCCATGCCCTCCACCCACGTAATCGCTCACCGGCGAGTAGCGGCGTTGAGCACTGCGCCGGTCACCACACCGGACCAGTCGAGGGTGGCGTGAGGTGCATCATCGCCGGTGAGGCTGATCCCTCGCCGCGCGGCGGCGCGGATCTTCGCCCGCTCCTGACCGCGGACACCACGAGCGCTGAATCGGGGAGCGCTGACGTCGAGGAGAGCGAGCTCCTCGTCCGTCAGCGGCATCAGCACGGCGACGGTAGCGGGGTTGACCGGTCCGCTGTCGCTGATCGGCGCCACGGCCCAGATGACCAGATTAGGCCTGGTCACCCGGCCGAAGGCATCCCGGGCGGCGTACCGCGAAGCGACCAGCTGGCCGTACTCCCGGACGTCCAGGCCGTCGAGGGGCGAGCCGACGGTGCCCGGCCGGTCCTTGACCGGGGCGCTCACGCCGACACCGCCGAGGTGGTGGCCGAGACGACGGTGTAGATCGACGGCATCCGCTTGCAGGCGTCGGGACGGAAGCCGCTGAACTGCTCGATGATCTCGCCGGTGTCGGCGTCGCGAACAAGCACGACGGGGGCCTGCAGGTAGCCCAGGCCCATCACGAGCTCGCGTGCGGCCTCGTCCTGGGAGATATCGACGACGTCGTAGGTGCCGGCCCCCAGGTTCTTGTCCAGCGCCTTGTACGTGGCGTTGCACTGGACGCACGCGGGCTTGGTGTAGACGGTGATCTCGACGGTCTTCTTGGTGGTGTTCTCGCTGGTCATGATGGTTCCTTTCAGTGGGTGGAGCTGTTGGTGATGGGTTCGGATTCAGTTGTGGTCAGGCTGCGCGGCGGGGCTCCGTCGGCGGCGTTGGTGGGTGGGGGCTTGGGGGAGCGCCAGGAGGTGAGCAGCGTCTTGCGCAGCTCCTCGCGCGAGGTCTGCACGTGCTCGTGGCGGGCGCGGCGGACGGTGGCGGGGGCGAGGCTGGGCCAGTTCTCGCGCAGTTCGGCTCGACGTTCCGGTGTCGGCGGCGGGCCTGCGACGAGGTCCTCGAGGGCTGCCTGGGCGCGGCGCCACTGGCGCTCGGCGGCGCGCTTCTCGGAGGCGGCACGGGCCAACTCGGATGGGCTCGGCTTGGTCCAGTCGATCCTGCGGAAACACCAGGTCAGGTACCGCAGGGGGTCGATCGCGCTGCCGATGTTCAGGTTCAGCGTGCGGTTCGCAGCCGCCTCGTCGAGGCGCTTCATGATGTCTTTGACGGTCCAGCGTTCGGCGTCGATGCCCATGTCGTCGAGGAGCTTGCAGACGCGGCCGATGTGCTGTGCGCCGGGTCGCGGCTGGGCTGGGAACTGCCGGTGCAGGCCGAAGAGACCGGTCTGCACCAGGCCTGCGGCGAGGCGCTGTTGGGCCAGCGGCCGCGGAGCGGCTGTGCTGGCCGTTCGCCGGGAAGATTCCGTTCGCCCGCGCGTTCGCGCGTTTGGTTCTTTCTTCTTACTGAAAGACAAAAGATCTCTATCCCCGAAAGGGGATAGGGTTCCACCGCAGGTCACGGCGTTGGACGGTGAGGCCGAAGCGTCGGGAGGCGCCTCGGAGCGCGCCTTCGCGGCGGGCCGGGTGCGCCGGCGAATGCGGGTCGGGTGCCGTCGGGCAACCGCACCGTTCCCGAACTGGGCGACCATCGCCGCGGGGGAGACCAGGGCCAGGGTGCGGGCCGCGTGCAGTTGGTCGCCGCCGTGGTGAGCCTTCGCCGCGGCTCGCTCGAGCACTGTGAGGCGGTCCCGCCCCTCGGTGATCACGATGACGAAGCCGGCGGCCGCGAGGATCTTGATCGCCCGGCGCACCGCGGATCGTGCCTTGACGGCGTCCGGCTCACCGGCGCGGCAGGCGATCGTGAAGTAGCTGGCGGTGACGCCGCGTCCCGACTGGGACTCGGCGAACGAGGCGAGAGCGTCAGCGATCCGCAGCAGGCGGTCGAGGGCGACGGTCTCGTTCCGATCCCGCCGACGTAGCGCCTCACCCTCGTCGGTGGCGAAGAAGCTGGCCACCTGATGACGCCAGCCGCCGCGGGTCGTCCACGTCAACGTGGGCCACCCGGCGGCGTCGAGCACGACCGCACCGCCCTTCGACGGGGCCTCGACCGGCTCGCGCTGGCCTCGTGGTGACGAGGGTGACTCGCCGTCGTCATCGGTGCCCGAGGACACCTTCTGCGCCTTCTTGGGCAGGTGCAGTGGTGCGCGTGTGACTGGCCGCCAGGAGGCTCCGCGCTGCGGAGCGTTCATGGCGCCGATCAGTGAGTTCAGTTGTGTAGTCGGGTCATCCGCGTCCTCATCGGTGTCACCGTGCTGCGTTTCGACCCGGCTGCATGGGTCGTTCCATGGGTGCTTCCATGGGTCGCTAAACGGGTGACGAACCGGGTTGGTTGCGGGGTGATCAGCCGGGTGCGCATCAGGGCCGCTGTCCGGGCTGGCAACTTGATAGTTCAGAGCACTTGCGCCCGGCCCGGGGCAAGCTCTACTATCGGGATTGGCTCTCAAACCAATTCCTTCCGATTCTGTCGGAAGACCCCGCGAAGAATTCCACCTCTTCGCCTCTGATTCTTTGCAGTAGCTGCCTCCCCGAGTTCCACCTCGAAGGCACTGCTCTGTCCTCAGTCCCACATCCCGGTCGGGTTCCAATCCAAGGGATACGCGTGAGATCTGGGATCTTCCGCCGCTATTGAATTAACTGGGTCGCTCACGAACTACCTGGTCAAACGGCCTCACCGTCTCTTTCTGCACCCCGCGATGGGTGCGTACTCGTCATCGACACGTGTCCCGGAAGTGGGTACACGCCACCGCCTATCCGATCACGCCAGTACCGGGCTGTCCGGTAGGCGCGCGGATTCGGGTGCGGATGCTGCCCGCCTCCGCAAGCAGCTGCAGGCGAGGTGGACGCGACCTGCAACTGCACCGTCGAGCGCACCGGTTGGAGCCGGTGGCGCGACAGCGCGGAGGGAAAACGGACAGCAATCACGATCTAGGGCCTCCGACCAGCATCGAGGCCAGGCGCGGACGACGTCGTCCCGCCGGCATACACGCCGGTGGCCAGGTTCAGGGCGGCTGCGCCGACCACGAGTGCGGTCATGCGGCCGCCTCCTGGTTTGCGCGCTCGGACCGGACGATCGCCTTGTCCCGCTCGATCACGGCCACCGAGACGCCGAGACGATCGGCCAGCTGCCGGACGGTGCCCTTCGCGGCCTCGGTGCGTGAGTCGTCGAGCCAGGCAGCCACTTCGTGCCGCCTGTCTGCTACTTCGGCGCGCGCTGCGCGTGCTGGACGCTGCGGTACTGCGGCCGGGTCGTCGATGGTGTCCTCGTCCCACTCCATCGGCAGGGGCCACCCGAGCCGTGCGCCGCGGCGCCGAGCCCGCTCGTTGGAGCCCGGAGTCATCTGCAGGTGGGTGAACATGTCCGCGATGAGCCGCGCGGTCGCGGCGGTGACGTCGCCGTCGCGGTTGAGCATTGCGCTGAGGTTTGTCACGGTCCAGCCGATCGCTGCAGCCATCTCGGTCACGGTGTGGCCGTCGGCGATGAGGGCCTGCAGCCGCCGTCGCGACCCGGTCCCATCGACGAGGGTCTTCGGTGCCGCGGTCTGCCACGGCACGGCGGGCACGGGGACCGCGAGGAGCTTCTCGGCCGTGGGGCGCATGAGCATCTTCGACGGCCCGGTACCGCGATCGGAGCGGCCGTTCATGAGGTGCTGCACGGCCTTGCGGTTGACGCCGGCCAACTCGGCGATCCGCCTCGCGCCGAGGCCTGCGGCGAGCAACTGCGAGACGTGCTCGCGTACGGGCTGTGCGTCGACGTGGCCGGACTCCCACCGCCCGTACGCCTTCTGCCTGGTCATGACGGCCATGTAGCAGCGGTGGCAGAGGCCGCGGCGGGTCGATGGGCGCTCGGCGCATCGGGTGCAGGTCTTGGCCCCTGCCGCGATGGAGCGCCCGGCTTGCGGGGCAACGGTTAGCTGCGTCACGCGGCGCTCCCTCGGGGATGGGAGCTACTGCGCTGCTTGAGCACCGCGCGGGCGAGCTCGTGGATGCGATCGCGCGCCGCGGTGGGCTCGAGCACGGCGTCCGGCCGGGGAGTCCCGTCGACGAGCGCGTTCGCGGCCATCGACTTGATGTTCAGCACGTCGAGCATCACGGGGTCAGCGCCCGAGTCGGTGACGCAGAAGAACGCGTCGACGGGTTTCGTCTGTCCGGGGCGGGCCAGCCGTCCGATGCACTGGCGGTGCACACCGGGGCTCCAGTCCAGCTCCCCGAACACCGCGGTGTGGGAGACCTCCTGTAGCCCGTCGAGCCCGGCTCCGGAGCGCAGCGACATCATGAGCACGCGCGCGTCGCCGTCGATGAAGTCGTCGACGGCGCGCTGCTTGGCCGCGGAGCTCTCCGAGCCGGTGAACAGCCGAGGGTTGAGGTCCGCGAGCTCGTCGAGCCACAGGTCGTAGCACGAGCGGTGCCACCCGTAGACGACGATCTTGTCCCTGGTCTCGGCGACCATACGCACGAATGCGGCCACGTACGGGGCCTTCGCGATGCCGGTCGCCTGCCGCATGCGCATGTCGAACTCGCCTGCAGCCTTCCAGCGCTTCTGGTGGTGCGCGTCGTCGTCGAGGATCAGCCGGGCCATCTCGGCGGCGTCGCCGGCGAGCTTGTCGAGGACCTCGGTGTCCGAGGACACCCACTGCTCGATCGGGGTGACCGCCGGGCGCTCGAGGTCGACGTCCTCGTTGGTGCGGCGCAGCACGAGCCCTTCGGTGATCAGGTGCGCGCGGAAGGCGTCCGGCTCGCCAATGGTGATCTTCTGCTCGCCGCCGTAGCTGTTCGGAGCGGATCCGGCCCACTCGCGGATGAACTCGCTGCGTTCGCCGACCACGCCGGGGGCGAGGATGTCGACGATGTTGTACAGCTCGCCGCCGTGGTTGTAGACCGGCGTGCCGGTCAGGCCGACACGGTAGGTAGCTCCGTCCGCGATCTGGCCGGCGGCGCGATACCGGTCGGTCTGGTGCCGCCGTAGCTCCTGAATCTCGTCGAAGATGACCGTGCGGACCCGACCGGCCAGGTGATGCTGCCACTTGGTGAGCATCGAGTACGGCATCACGTAGAGGTCGGCGTCCGGAAGCGGCTCGCCCTTCTCGGGCAGCGCGGTGCGCGCGACGATCTTCATCCCGCGCAGTTGCGGGTAGAACCGCTGCTGTTGGCGTAGCCACTGCGCCGGCAGCGCCGTCAGGGTCACCGCGAGCCCGGGCCGCGCGTCCGGCGCGGCGAGAACCGCCAGCCCGGTCAGTGTCTTCCCGAGTCCCAGGTCGTCGACGATCAGCGTGCCGTGCGTCGCATGCACCAGGTCGCGCCCGGAGATCTGGTAGCTGCGGAGCGCCTCCGCGGCTTCGAGCATCTCGCCGGCCACCGGCGGCGGGCCGCTGCCGGCGAGGATGTCCTGCACCGTCGACTCGCGCGCGGCATGACGCGCGGCGGCCTCCTCGAGATGTTGCCGGTCGGCGGCGGTGATGGCCATCGGCCACCGGACGAGGACCATCATCAGGTCCCGGGCGACCTCGTCGGTAGCCCGGACGGCGACTCGACCGGTTCGGGCGGTCTGAACCCGGGGAAGGATGCGCTTGAGCCGGATCATCACGTCCGGTTCGGCGGCGATCTCCCACCACGGGTGGCCGTGGTAGTCGGTCCACTGCTGGATCCGGCCAGGTACACGAGCGGTCATTGGATGCTCCCGACGTTGAGCAGGGTCGCGCGCACCGGCGTGCCGTGCAGGCTGCTGGGCAGACCGCCACGGAGGCGGTAGCTGGTCGTCGCGAGCAGCACGCCCTCGACCTGGTCGTGGCGGGCGTAGCGCTGCAGCTGTCGCACGACGGCGGTCCGCTGTCCGGCGACCTTCACCTCGAGCGCGACTCGCCTGTCGACGAGGAAGTCGACGACGTCGTGCGAGGACAGCCGGAACTCTTGGCTGAACGGCACGTGGTGGTGGGTGAGGACGCGGGCGATCGAGGCGTGGATCGCGTACTCGTCGGCGCCGCGGTGCACGTACCGGCTCAGCAAATCGGCGAGCTGCTCGATCCGCGCGAGGGGATCGACTGCGGTGGGCTGGGTGCTAGTCATGGCCGCGGGCTCTCGCTGTAGGAGATCCGGAGCGCGCGGGCCGCGGTGGCGAGCTGCTCGGCGGTCAGCGACGGGACGTAGCCGACGTGGCGGTGTGCGCGGTGCCAGTGGCGCACGGCCATGGCCGCGAAGCCGAGCGGGTCGGCCTCGACCGCGGGCCCGGGGGCGCGCAGGAGCGCCTGCACGGCGGCGGTCGCGAGAACAGCGGTGGAGTCGGTGAGCATGTGCAGCAGCGCGAGCGCGAGGGCGCGATCGGCATGCGATCCCAGGGACAGCAGCCGCACCTGCTTGCTCAGGGGGCCGACGATCCCGTCGCGGGCGGGGTCGCCTTCGCGGACGGCGCGGGCCGCTGCGGAGATCGCCACGGATCGGCGTATCGAGCCCTGGTTGCAGACCGCAGGGTGCTCGAGCAGTAGTGCGATCCAGTTGCGCTGCGCCGTGACGGGGTCGCGGCGTGGGCCGTCGGCGGCGGCCGGTGCGCTGGCGAGGTCTGCGAGACCGATCAGGCGGCCGGAGTCGGCGATCGACAGGAGCGGATCGGCGGGGAGACGGTTCGCGGCGTAGACGAGGATCTGGCGCAGCGGCTGAGCGACCGCGCCGCCGCGGCCCGCGGCGGCAACGACCTGCAGGGCGTGCGCCTCGGCGGCCACCTGGAACTGGACCTGCTGCCACCCGGGGGAAAGATCGGGGCCGAGCGTGGAGCGGAGCCGCGTGACCGGCCGGGGCCGGGTTGCGCGGGCCTCGTCGGCCTCGCGGATCGGCATGGTGGGCGCGGCGTACGCGAGCGGGCGGGGGGGCCAGGGGCCCGCGCCGCGGCTCGGGTCTCCGTACAACTCGACGGAACGTAGCGGTTGCATGACGAGCTCCTTCCTGTCCGGCTAGGCCGCCTTCGTCGGCGCCGACAGCGGCGGGGTGGTGGGAACGGTGATGTCCGCGAACATGCGTTGGACCCCGTCGATCGGCATCGCCGTGGTCGCTGCGGTGGGCTCGGTGCGCTTGCCGATGTGCCAGAGGCCGGAGGCCTCGCACGCGTAGACGCGCTTGCCGCGGCGGCCCGCGGTCGATCGCAGGGCGGTGTTGCCTGCGCGCTTGGTGACGTATCCGGGGCGGCCGCAGGTGCAGGTCAGCCAGTAGGCGCCGTGCGTCGCGGCGCTCATGCTGCTGCCTTCTTGCTGGTTTTGCTCGTCTTCTTGGCCGTCTTCGTGGCGTCGATTCGGGCGACGTCGTCGAGGTTCTCGGCGTAGCTGTCGGGCAGCCGCAGCTCGGCGGTCTCGACCTCGGGGTCGTTGACGTCCGTGGCGGGCTCCCACTCCGCGCCGGCGACGGTGCCGCGCCACGCGGTGCCGATGGTCACGGTGATCACGCCGGCCGGGTGGCCGAGGGGGTAGAGCCGCGGGGCTGCGCCGACCTTCTTGGCGACGGCGGCGATCAGTGCGAGGTGCTCGTCGTGGAGGGATAGGAGTCGCCCAGCCTTGAGCTCGATGCCGTCCTTGTTCTTGATCTCGTCTTCCTGGGTGCTGGCGGCGATGGTCTTCGCGATGCCCCGCAGGGGGAACTTGTGCGCGTCGCCGATCGAGGCCTTGAGCTCGATGGGTGCGCCGCCGTTGAAGGCAGAGGTGCGCATGAGGAGGGTCTCGCGGGAACGGTCGACGGTGCAGTCGATGCTGTGGTCGGAGTCCTTGTCGACGCCGCGGAGGGCCTGGGACCAGGTGGACAGGATCGTGCGGACCCAGCCCAGGGGGATCAGCATCGGCTCGGTGAGCGTGCCGGTGAAGGGGATCGACCGGTGCGCGTTGAGGCCGCCGCTCGAGGAGAAGCCTGCTAGGACGGAGTTCGTCGAGCCGGGCTCATCGCCGCCGACGGGTGAGCCACCGGTGCCAGGGCACAGGACCACGCTGTTGCGAGGGTTGCCGTCCTTCGAGTCCTTGTCGGCGGTGATCGCGAGCACGCCGAGCAGGTCGACGAGCTTGCGGGTGTCGACGGTGAACGATTCCATGGTGTGCCTTCCGTGGGGAGAGTGGGAGATCGGTTGCGCTTTACGCGGCGGCCGTTCGGCGCTCGCCGGCCTTCCGTCGCCGCCCGGGACGGGCGTCGGATAGTGCCGGCTTGTTCTCGGCGGGGACCGCGGCGAGCAGCTCGTCGCGGCGCTTGTTGATCGCGGCGCGCTCGCGATCGAACTTCCGTGACTCGCGAACGCGAGCTTGGACCCGGTGCCTGTGGAACTCGGCGAGCTCGGATTCAGGAACGATCTCGCCGAGCCAGTTGATGACGGCGCCGGCCCACACAAGGCTGGCGCTCTCGTTCTTCTTGACGTCCGCGTAGAGGTAGTCGCGCCACTCCGTGCACGGCTTGAGGAACGGGCAACTCGCGCAGGTCGCGAGGGCGACCTCGACGTCGGCGGGGGAGGGAGTCAAATCCAGATCGAACAGGTCGGGTGTATCCCGGCAGGGCGAATGCACGGGCTCGCGGCGGGTCTTCGTCTGGCCGGGCACGTCGTCATGGATCTCGACCAGGGTGTACAGGCCGGTTCGGTCCCACTGCACACCGCTAGGAGGGATCTGCTGGGCTGGCGCCATGGCGGCGACGTTCTCGTCGCGGCTCATACCGGGCGCCCCTGCTGGAAGGGGCGATCGCGCAGGTAGAGCGTAGGTAACGATCCGGTAGTAAGCCGTTTCGTCGATAGATCTGATGGGGAACGGAGAGATATAGTCGGCATCGTCTCGTGCTTCCGTGAAGTGGCTTGCGCAGACACAGCCGGCGAAGTCCTGGCAGGGACTTACCGGCAGGGGACTCGGTGTGTGATGGCGTCACGCACCGGGTCCCTTTCGGGTTTTCGGGGGCGAGAGGTGGTGTTGTTGGCTTCTCCTCTGGTCTACGGGGTGTGGCTTACATAGTGTGACATAGGTAGTGTGGCATGTCCGGCGAGACGTTACAAGGAGGCAGAGTGGACCCGGTCCAGAGACGAGCGGCTAGAGGAGGTCGGGTGGCTCGCGGAGTACCGAGAGGGTTCGATGCGGCCGCCTTCACTGCTGCCCGACTGTCGAAAGGTTGGAAACCGCCCGAATTGGCGCGTCGCTCGCGCGTGGGCCTATCCACGATTATCGGCTGGGAGAGGCGCGGGGTCTTGCCGCAACTCGACAAGCTCAGAATGGCGCTCGAAGCAATGGGCGTCTCCGCCTTCGACGTAATTGACGTCCCAGCTGATGAGCGCACCATTGCAGATTGGCGTGCGCTTCGACTGCTGTTGCAGCCCGAACTGGGAAAGCGTGCAGGAATAGGAACCCCACTCGTCTCGTATCTGGAAACGGGGACGGCGGCGTTGACGAGCGCCACTGCGGAGAAGCTGGCTGCGGCTTTGGAGATCTCGATCGAAGAGGTCTGGGCGGCGGCAGAGCGCTCGCGCGAGCTCGGCGTGTAGCGGATCGAAGTAGTCGCCACCATCAAATCCCTTCTGTATCACATTGGATGCTCCGAGTGATCGGCGCCTCATCAGTATTGAAGATCCTGCCTCAGAACGCGGCCGTTCCAAAAGTGGCCCACGCTCTCAATATCTGGGAAAATGCAGGTCAAGGCGGCGGAGTCTTGTCCGGTCCGGAATATTGGTCCCCCGATTTCGCGCCGCAGAGGCCGCCGCGGCAGCGGAGTTAGCCGACTCGAATGTCAACCACGGATTCGGTAGCCGACTGTTACGGTCAGCAGATGCGCACCCTCTCGGTGATCACTGCCGTGCACCCTGCGGCGGCCGGCCATCTGCACGCCGCGGCCGCGTCGCTGACCCGCCAGGCGCTACCCGAGAACTGGCGGATGGAATGGGTCATCTGCGTTGATTCGGAAGACACCGAAGGGCAGATTTCAAATGTCGATTGCCCCGGAGTAAATGTGCTAATCGTCAATTCGGGGAGGCGGCTAGGGCCCGGGGGATGCAGGAACATCGCCGCGCTGAATTCGACCGGCGGCGTACTCCGGAACCTCGACGCAGACGATGTGCTACTTCCCGATGCAATAAGAGGGGACATCGAAGCTCTCTCGCAGTTCCGATGGACAACGTCAGAGGCGCTAGACCTTCTTGAAGACGGAACCACGGTATCGTTCGCGCGAACCTCGACGGATCAACCCATGAAGATTGGCGAGATACTGAGGCAATGGCGCGCCGCGCCGATACTCGACGTCCACCCTACGACGCTCGCGATTGAAACAGATCTATTCTGGGAGGCCGGAGGATATGCGGCGCTACCTATTAGCGAGGACGTCGTCCTGCTTTCCAGAGCAAACATGATTGCCGCAGGAATTCATAGAGCCGCCCCCTCAGTCCTTTATCGCAAATGGGATGGGCAGATCACCGCGCAGGAGAGATCGGAAACCTGGTCACTCATCAGGAGAAGATTCACCTCCTAGCACGGGGATGCATACGAACGGTCCGGAACGTACGCCTTCCACTGATCAGGAGTGATCGGATCGCTCGCCGAGCAGATCCACTGCTTCCCCACCTCAACCGACAGGCTCCGGGTGTACAGCGACCCGCTCGAGTCTCCGGTGACGAGCAGCCGGTCGGGCGAGACGAACTCCGTGTGCACGGCGCCGGTCTGGCGGCTGGTGCTGGGCAGTAGCTCGGGGAGAGGTCGTAGAGCTCCGTCCGCGCTGAGCGAGAAGGTGCGAATCACGCGCGAGTACGTGCCGACGGTGACCGTCCTGTCATCGGGGGCGACACGCATCGTCTTCGCGGTCTGCTGGGGGATCCGCCCCCGTTCCTGAGCTGCGGTCGAGCCGACGTCCCAGGACGTCAGGTCGTTTCCGGCGACCAGGAGGGTACGAGATCCAGAGGTCCATCGGGCCTGCTGCGCGCCGGCCGTGCCCGAGATCACGATCGGCGCCGGCGCCGGATCCGCGTTCGGCACGCTCACGTCGAAGACGTAGGTTTTTCCGTCGTCGCTCGTGACCGCGAGCCGCTTGCCATCTGGTGAGAACGCCGCGCTGCGGACGAGGTCGGCCGGACCAACGAGTGGCTTGCCGATGGGCTGCGGTGCCGCCGGGTTCGACATGTTCCACAGCTGCAGGCTCCGGTCGTCGCTCCCTGTGACAAGGGTGAGTCCGCTAGGCGAATAGTCGACAGGGAATGTGTACCGGGTCCGCAGTGGAATAGTGCTTGCCAAACGCGGAGCGTCGGGGTTACTGATGTCCCAGACCTGCACGAGCTCCCCATTGTTGTTCGCCGTAACTACCTGGTTCGAATCGGCAGATATAGCGAGAGCAGGGTAGTCGTTCACTCGTCGCTCGACAGGAGTTCTAGACCGAAGCCGCAGAGCGTCTATGGGGCCGGTGAATATGTTCAACGTGGCGTCGTGGCCGACGGTCGCCACGACGTCCTTGCGGTGCGCCACGAAGCTGGTGAAATCACCGTGATCAGCGTAGGTGGTGGCGTTCGGCAGCTGCCAGAGGTTGATCCGGCCGTCGGCACGACCAGCGGCAATCCATCGGCCGTCCGGGCTGAATGCGTTGCTGAACGTGCGCACTGCCGCGGTCTCCGTCTGGTCCAGCAGAGTCCACTGGCTCACCGGGGCGCGCCCGGGAACCTGCGACCAGACCTTGACGGTGCCGTCGGCGAGCGCCGAGGAGAGCAAGTTCCCACTCGGGCTGTACGCGATCGACCATGAACCGGCGCTGACGCCCGGAAGGCTCGAGGAGACGACCGCCGGCCGCATCGGGTCGGCGACGTCCCAGACCTGCGCGTTGGACCCGTCGCCGGTGACCGCCAGGGACCGCCCGTCGGGGCTGAACGCCACGCTGTGGGCGATCGAGGGGAACCCGGTCAACGGCGGCCCGGCGGGGCCAGGAGACCCCTGCGAGACGTCCCAGAGCCGCACGGTCTTGTCGTCGCTGCCGGTGGCGAGCCGACGCCCGTCCGGGCTGAATGCGACCGTCCGCACAGCGCCGGTGTGGTCTGCGAGAACCCCCAGGGTCCTCGGCTTGTCCGGGGCCGTGACGTCGTACACGGTCACAGTGCCGTTGTCGGAGGGCGCCGCGAGCTGGCGCCCATCAGGCGAGAAGCGGACGACGTACACCGTGCCCTTGCCGGGCTGTTCAGAGGCAACCTGGCGCGGCTGCTCCGGCGCCGTGATGTCCCAGATCCGGACTGTGCCATCGCCGCTGCCGGTCGCGGCGAAGCGTGAATCAGGGGAGAAGGTCACCGACGTCACGTAGTTCCCGTAGCCGGTCAGCCGGCCCACCGGCGCGAAGCCCTCGGGGGTGCGCTTCCAGATCCGCGCGGTGCGGTCCTTGCTCGCCGAGCCCATGAGGCTGCCGTCCCGGTTGAAGCTCACGTCGTAGACGTCCGTGTCGTGCCCCACGAGGGTCCTCGCGAACGGCGTGTTCTGCGTGTCGAGGATCTGCGATGCGACGCCCTGATCGTCGGGGCGAATGCTATTCGCGACGAGCAGGAGCTGCGCGGCCAGCGACGGGTCGGTCTTGTTGAGGCTGCTGATCCTAGCCAGCAAGCTCGAGTAGGTCGCGTCGTTGCGCTGCTCTTGGAGATCGCGGTTCTGGATGATCACGAGCGACGCGGCGACGGTCGATGCGACCGCGAGGACCGCCACGAGCCCGATGCCGATGAGCTTGGTCCGCCGGCTGCGGCGGCGACTGCGCTTCGAGGCGTCGAGGAACCGCTTCGCGGCCGCCGGGGTCTCGATCTGGGGCGACGATTCCAAGCACGCGACGGCCTGATCGAGCCGAGCCCCGCGGTAGAGCAGCGCCGGGTCCTGGCCCGCGGCGAGCCACTCGTCGGTGTCGGTCACGACCCGCTGGCGGACGAGCTTCTCCTCGCGGTCGTCCGCCAGCCACCGATCGAGCCGCGGCCACGCCTTCAAGACGATGTCGTGCACCAGCATGGCCTGGTCCTCCGTGATGGTGACCAGCCGCGCTGCGGCGAAGGCGTTGAGCACCCGAAGGTAGTCCGGGCGAGCGTCGATCAGATCTCGCGAGATCGGGACGCGGAGCGGGACGCCACCGGGGCTCAGGTAGGTCATCGACAGGATGATCGCGCGGGCGAGGCGGCGATCGCCCTCGTCGAGCTCGTTCCACACCTTCTCGCCGGCCGTGGCGACCGTTTGGGCCACCCCGCCGGTCGAGCGGTACGACTTCAACGTCATCTTGTTGCCGGCCGTGCGCGCGGCCCAGGTCGCGTGGAGAACGTGGGCCAGCAGGGGGAGCAGGCCGGCGCGTCCACCCTCGGGCGCGGCGGAGTTGATGTCCGCGATCATCATCTCCGTCAGGTCCGCGTCGATCTTCCCACCGACGTGGCGGATGGGCCCGGTGATCGCCTCCTTGAGCTGATCGTCGGTCATCTCCGCGACCACGATCGTGTTGCTGCGCAGGGCTTGCGCGAGCGCGGGCACCTGAATGCAGTGCTTGAGGAAGTCGCTCCGGATGCCGAGCACCGCGGCGCCGCGGGCCTCGGTGATCAGCTCGACAAGCTCGCTGACGGTTGCCGAGACCTGATCAGGCATGGAGAAGACGTTCTCGAACTGGTCGATGACCAGGATCTGACCCTCGTCGACGTCGAGCACGGGCCTAACACCTGCCTGCACCGTGAGGTGCTGGACCTGCGGCAACCTGGTGTCTCGCGCGAGGCCGGCGTCCAGGAGGGAGCTCTTACCTGCTCCGGACTCACCGGTCACGAGGACCAGGCGCGGGCCGTCGCCGGCGAGTGCGTGTAGGACGGCGTCTCCGAGCTCGTGCACGAGGTCGTCGCGGCCGAAGTAGACGGCCCGGTCTGCGCTAGTGAAGCTGCTCAGGCCTCGGTAGGGCGTCGTGATCTCGGGCAGGCTCTGGTTGGCGGCGAGGTCCTCGGCCGCGAGCAGCTCGCGCCACTGCGCCAGCGAGAGCAAGGCGTGCTGGTTGGCCTCCGGCTGGTCTTCGGCCCGCTCGATCAGCCAGCGGAGCAGCTTCTCGACCGCTTCGAAGTTGCGCGGGAGGTGCTTGCCGTTGCGCCAGTCGGAGATTCTCTGCCGGGTGAGGGGGTACCGCTCGGAGCCTCCCTCTCGTGCGGCTTGCATCAAGGTCGGCCCGCCGGCCGCGACGAACAGCAGAGTCAGCTGCGTGCTGAACACGTGCTCGTCGGCCTCGTGGCCGTTGGACTGGGTGAGGAGCTGCGTCACGGTGTGCTGTGTCGTCGCTGTCATCGTTTACCCCTCCGGACGTTGATCGGATCGCCAAATACAGGGATGAAATCCCCTATCGGCGACCGCTGTCCGAGTTACTCAGGGCAACGAGAGTAGTTCCACCGCGCGTGTGCGCGATGCGCTGAGCAGACGATAGCATGGCGAATCGATTGGGCGCGACGGGATCGCGAATGTACAGCCGTGTAGCTACCGAGCCTGCCACGAGGACGACTGAGCCCGCGCGATGGCCACCAGGCGGTCCAGTCCGAAGTTCAAGTCGATCAGGTGCGTCTGGTAGAGCGGCAGCTCGTTCACCGCCTGGGGAGCCGTCAGCGAGATCCGGTACAGGTTGTACTTGCCCCCGGTGCACCGACCGACCCCGCGGCCGCCGCCGACAGTCCAGGTGCTCGCCGAGCTGGGCCACCCCTGCGGGTACGCCGTGACCTGCAGCAGTGCCGCCATGACGCCCGGGGCGAACGGGCGACTGGGCATCGTGATCCCCACCGGGCTGCGATCTCCCGCCAGGGCGGCAGGGTCGGTGCACGCGACCGCCTTCCCGCCCCCGATGGGCAGTCCCACCGCGGCGCCGGCGACATCCTGGGTGCTGTCGCCGAAGAGGGACATCACCGGCGAGGTCGCGCTGGTGGAGTATGCGACCACGCAGCCGTACTCGCCGCGGCTGGTGCACACCGGGATGTTCCGGAAGTCGCCACCTCGAGTGGAACCCGGTGCGGTCGTCACGTTCCCGCCCATCAAGAAGGCCCCGACCACCTTCGCGCGCTCACGCGGGTTCGGGTCGACCTCCTCCCGCAGGAGCCGCCGCAGCATGAGCGTGCCCTGCGAATGGCCGACGAACACGACACCTCGGCCGGCGTTGTCCCGGGCCAGGTAGTCCCGCCAGGCCGCGCGCACCGCGCCGTAGGCGGTGTCGAACGCGGGCTTGATGTTGAGCAGCGACGCCGGAGCCAGCGCGGCGAGGGGGACCTGCGGGTAGAGCGGCGCGAACACGCGGCACATCCCGGAGAACCGAGCGGCCTGCATGGTCGCGATCGACTGCACCTCCGGAGCGGCGACCGGCTGGGCGTTGAGCGCGAGCTCGTTGCTCACCGTGGGATACACGTAGAAGCAATCGACCTGCTGGTCCGCAGCCTTGGGCAGTCCCGCCCGGCTGACGGCCCCTGTCCCCAGGTCCGTGGTATCCATCGGCACGACGCACGGGTTCGCCGTCCCCGGCCGGCACAGCCACCCCGCGCGTGCGGCAGCCGCGACGCCGCCACTGGTCGCCGCGAGGCCGACGGCTAGAAGAACCGCCGAGACAACGGAGATGGCCTGGGCCGAGAACCTGGATCGCATCCGCACACCTTCTTCACCGCGGGGCTCCGGAGCCCGCTCTTCGGGGCTAAGACTAGGGCGTCGACCGCCGCCACGTGGGCGGAGGGGCGGAGGTTATACCAGGTCGAGTGGTCACACGTACCCGGCTTGGCGTGACTCCCACAGTATGTAAGCCGTACCCTGGAAGTCCGTCGGCGCTGTCGAGCGAGCACCACCGACAGCGAAGAGGAAGGGATCCCAAATGCAGTACGGCTGGTCGGTTCTAGCGAGCATGTTCCCAGGTCCAGACGGTCCCACGACGGAAGACTTCAGCCAGGTCCTGGAAGGGCCCGCGGTCCGCGGATGGCTCCCATGGTCAGCACGCCGGTACGTGCAAGGCGCGTGGCCCGTCGTCGAGGAGGCCGCCCGCTCCGGCCAGGAGGTCGAGGCGGTCGTCGAGCGGGGGATCTTCGTCAAGGCGGTCCCCATCCTGGGCCCGGACGGCGAGACCTTCGGGATGCGCGTCTGGCAGCACCGCGAGCCGCCCTCCGGTGAGCCACCGGCCGCAGGAGGCTTCACCTGGCACGAGGAAACATGCGTATTCCACCAGAGCTTCGCGTGCGCCAATATGTCAGGAACGACCTACGAGGACTTCATCGCAGATCGGCCGACCGTCGATTTCACACGCCGCGCGCTGCGATTCGACCACGTAGCCGAACTCGTTGACATTCTTCATACCCAGACCGTCGGCAAGAGGTTCTTCCGACCGGTGACCGTAGTGCATATCCAGACCGGCGAAATCATGGCCTGGCAGATGATCATCGAAGCTGGCGAAGAAGGCGTCCGAGGATTCTTCTACGACACAACGCCCGTCGGCGGCGAGCCGGACCTGCCCTCCGCGTCGGAGTACGCACAGCGCTACATCGCCGCCGCCGAACGCCGCGGGCTGGCCCTCGGGGTCCGGACGGATGAGGGCGGCCTGGTGATCGGAACCTGGCTCACGGACCCGCCAGAAGGGGTCAGCGTCGATCGCGTCGCGGGCGACGGCCACTACCTGGTCACCGAGGAAACCAGCCAGCGACTGGCCGCGGCGCGCCTCAGCGAGGACATCGACGTCCAGATCCGCATGGAGGACGGAAGCTGGGGCCCGGCCAGCGCCAAGGTCCTGCCGTACATGCACGGCACCCAGCCGTCGGAGATGCTCGTCGTGGTCGAATTCCGGCTCAGCTGAGAGAGGTAGCGTCTACAGGCATGGCGAACATCATCCGCGCGGTCAACCACAGGCTGCTGCAACGCTCCTTCGTCCCTTCGCTGCCAGGGCTCACCGCACGAGGTGAATCAGAGTCCCTGGCAGGGAAGACGATCGCCATCACAGGAGCATCCGCAGGAATCGGCCGCGCCGCGGCCTTCCGCCTCGCCAGCCGCGGCGCCACCCTAGTCCTGATCGCACGGAGCGGGTCCAGCCTCAAGGAGACGGCCGCCGGCGTGGAAGAGCGCGGCGGAACCGCGGTCGCCCTCGAGGCCGACCTCACCGACGAGACCGCCGCGGCCGCGGTGATCGACGAACTGAACCGCCGAAAGGTCGACGTCCTGGTCAACAACGCCGGCCGCTCGATCCGCCGCAAGATCATCGACTCCACCGACCGCATGCACGACTTCGAGCGCACCATGGCCATCAACTACTTCGCCGCGGTCCGTCTGAGTCTCGGAGTCCTCGACGGCATGCGGGAGCGCGACAGTGGGCAGATCATCAACGTCTGCACCTGGGCGCTAAGGCCGGGGACTATGCCTCTGTTCGGTGCCTATGGCGCCTCGAAAGCGGCATTGGAGATGTTCTCCCGGAGCCTCGGGGCGGAGCTCTCGGGATCAGGAGTCGCCGTTACCGTCGTCTATTTCCCGCTCGTACGAACTGAGATGATCGCCCCCACCGAGAAATACGACAGCCGCGTTACCCTAAGTGACACAGAAGCTGGCGAGTGGATAGAGCACGCGGTAAATGAACGACCGATGCGAATTATCCCGAATCTGATGAAAGCAGCACCGATCGCGGATGTTGCCATTCCAAGCCTTATGGATAGGGTTAGTCGGGTTATCAGCTGATCCCGGCACCTTGGCAGGTGCGCTACGCGCCGCAGCTCAGATTGAGAAACAGAGCGAACGTCACCTTCGGTCCCTTACCGCTCTTGTCGAGCGGTGATCCTGGCGGGGCCCAGTCGAAGGGGAATGCTCCGGTGTTCTCGACCGCGACGGGGCTGCTATCGGTAGCGCTGGTCTCGATGATCTCGACACGGACGTCGTTGTTGTCCTTGATGGTCATTCCGTAGACCGGCTGGGAGTTCTCGCCCTGGCCCGCGCGGATGGCGTCCTTGATGGTGTTGACGGCCGCTTCGCTGCCTGCGACGACGCCCTTGGAGTAGCCGGCGCTCGGGTTCTCGACATCGGCCCTTCCCGCGCCGTAGGCGGTCGGGACGATCGTGGCCTTCCATCCCTTCGGGCCTGTGACCTCGACACGGAGCTTGTCGCTGGCGCCCCAGCAGGTGGCCTTGACGTCGCTGAGCTTGGCGATGTTGCTGCCGAGCTTGGTGTCGCCGTCGATGCCGAAAACGACTTCCGCGCCAGGCGCGTAGGGCTTGCCCTTGAAGGTCGCGTCGGGCCTGATCGCCGGCCGGACGACTGCGGGCCGGCCAGGGTCAGCTGGCGCGGCACTCGGTGTGGCGGTGTCCTTCGGCGCGGGATCGTCCTTCGTGCAGGCGGTGAGGCCAGCGATGGACACCGCGGCGGCGATGGACAGAGCGCCGATGCGGCGTCGGTGGGGGTGCATCGCTTCCTCCGTTCAGGGCGGTTGGGGGACAAGCTACTCGATGATGTTGACGCTATCGACTCGGTATCCGCCCTTGTCGGGCTCCGGCTTGAGGACGACGCTCGCGAGGATGGTGCTGAGCGGCTGGCTCGCGGAGTCGGCGGCAGCGCCATCGGCGATGGCCTTGCGGTCGATGCGATACAGCGTCGATCGACCTTCCTTCTGCGCGGTGACGGTCGCGACGACCTGCTTGCGCGCGGCCCGCAGGCTCGCGAACTCTCCGAGGCCGGCGTTCTCGGCGGGGCTGGCGGTGGTCGGCACGGACGAGATCATCGCGGTCGAGAGCAGCGGTGCCGCGCGCAAGATCGCATCCGCGGCGGTGCGGTCGCTCACTGGACGGGGGGAATACATGACGCGGAGCGCGGTGGTAGCGACCTGCATGGGGTTGCAGGCGTCCACGCCGTCGTAGGGCTTCGCCAGCTTCTTGCAGCCAGTGCTCGTCGGCGGCGTCTCCTGCCCGCGGCCGGATGCTGATCCCGTGCTGCTGGGATCGCTGTCCCCGCCGCCGTCGGCGACCTTAGTGACGGTCGACGGTGGGGCGGGGTACTTGGCCGCGTCCTGGTCGCTGTTGCCACTACCGCAGGCGGTGGCGAGTAGCGCCGTCGCCGCAATGGCGCTGATCGCGGCGACGCGGGCGATTGAGCGGTTCATGCTGTGGGTCCTTTCGACGGTGCGCTCATCATGCGGCGGGCGCGGGGGTAGGGGCTGGCGTTGCAGCGGGTGCGGGCGCCGTAGAGGGCAGGAAGCGGCGGAAGGTGCCGCCCGCCCGGATGTCGGAGACTTTCACGAGAGTCCCACTCTGCTGGGCCTCGACCATTTTCCCGCCACCGGCTGCGATCGCGACGTGCCCAGGCCAGAAGATCAAGTCGCCAGGCTGCAGGGCGGCCTCGTTGGCGACCGGTGTGCCGTCACCGCCCTCCTGCGCGCTGGTGTTCCGGCCGATGGTCTTCGTGCCGCGGGATCCCTGGTAGATGGCGTAGCGGCTCAGCCCGGAGCAATCCCAGCCGATCTTGTTGTAGTCGCCGAACGTGTCGGCGACGCCGCCGTCACGGATCCCCTGAGACGGACCGGTGAGCGATCCTCCGCCCCAGGCATACGTGATGCCGATCTGCGACATCGCTGCGAGGACGGCGTTCTCGCCCGGCGACTTGCTCTCGTCGTAGACGAACGGTCCGCGTCCACCAACGACCAGCGCGCTCGAGCCGATGGCGGCGTACTCCTCGGCCGCCTTCATGATCTTCGGGACGTAGATCTCGGTCTCGCCGTTCGTGGGTATTGAACAGCCGGAGACGCCACCCGGGCCCGCGTTGTACATCGCGAGCGCGAGCTTGACGATCATGTCTTCCGAGCAGGCGCGCTTCTTCGCCTCGGCCACCATGGCGCAGTCGTATTTCGCCTGCGCCCGCACTGCGTCATGCGGGTTGTTCGGGTCGCCTCCCTCACCGTAGGAAGCCCAGGTACCGGGCATGAACTGGGTGTAGCCCGTGGCTCCGGCGGACGATGTCAGGCCCGGGGTGAAGTTGGATTCGGCCTTGATCTGAGCGGCAAGGATCGGCGCGGTGATCTCGGGGCAGACGGTGCCGCCGTATTGGGTCAGCGGCCCAACGAACTCCGTGGGCACGGAGCCGTCCTTGAGCCCGACGGTGGCGGCGGTCCCGCCCCCGGTCTTCACCTTGACCGGCGTCATGGACCCGCAGGCAGTGAGAGCGAGCAGAACGGCGATGATCGCGATCAGAGGCGCGAGCATCCGCCGCCGCGTCGTGGTCATGGTCATCGTCAGCCTCCGGGCAAGGGGCCGTCGAGGCCGCTCGGGATCGGGATGGCGCCGGGACGCGGTGCGGGCGCGTCAGGCTGGCGCGGCGGCGGAGCGGTCGTGGTGACCACCGGCCCTGCCGCGGGTGGCGCGGGTCGTGCCGGCGGGGGAGGAGGCGCCACGGAGGTCGTGGAGGGAGCCGGGGATACCGTCACAGTGACAGTTGCTGGGCTGCTCGGCGCCGCGGATGTGGTCGTGGTCGTCACCGGACGGGGGGCTCCCGCCGGGGCGGTGGCGGCTGGCGCAGCGGCGGCGTCCAAGGTCGGCAGCGGTCCGAGGACCCTCCACGAACCGTTCGCAGCCTTGCCCATGTTCGCCTGAATCTGTCCGGCGCTCGTCGTGATGGTCACGGTCGGCCCGGGCTTCGTGGTCGATGTCTTCCCGGTGATGGTGACCGGGAACCCCGGCCGTGCCGTGATGAATCCGGCTCCCATCGCCGACTGGTCCGCATACGGGCTCAGGGAGCGAAGCCACTCACCCGTGTTGGGGGACAAGTCGATGTAGGCGATCACGAACTTCATGGCGGTGATCTGCGCGCTCTTGCCCGCTTCATCGGCGGGGATGGATAGCACCTGCTCCGCGCTGACCTCGTCGCCCGACTTCAACGTCACGGTCTCCGTGGCGCCACCGCCGGCTGAACTGTCCGCCGAGGTCAGGGCAGTGGACGGCGTGAACGGGTTGAACAAGGCCCCGTAGAGCCCCATCGCCACCAGGGTGCAGACGAGGACGATGGCGAACCGCTGCGGAGAGTGGAAGAGCCACCGAGCAATCGGAGCTGTGACCGGGTTCCGTGAGCGTCGTGCGATGGGCATCTACTCGCCTCCCAACTCGGTGTTGTCCCAGATGGTCCGCCGCGGCTTGGGAGCTTCCGCCGGCCCACCGCTATCGCCGCGGCTCACCTCGAAGTTGTGGTGGTGCTCGACGACGGTGCGTTGCGCGGTCTCCGGCCGCTGGGGTGCCCCCTGCGCGGCCGGGAGCGCAGCGGGCTGCTGCGCCGGCGGCACGTACAGGCTGACCGGAGCGATCGGCGAGTTCGGGCCGCCGTCCCACTGCGTGGGGATCTCGCTCGGCCGGGCGGCCACCGCCGCGCCTGCGCGTCCCTGTCCGGCCGGCATGACGAACGGCCGGGGCTCGCGATCGTCGGCGGAGGAGATCGTGCTGCTGATGACCTCTCCTTCGACGATGTCGCCGCGGCGGTGACGGCCGTAGTCGTAGCCGTCGTCGTCGCCGATCCGCCGGCTCCCCGCCATCTCGGCCGCGACCTGGGCATCGTTGGCGCGCTGGTGCCGCATACGCTCGATGAGCTGCCCCTCGGGCCGCTGGTACCCACCGTTGTGGGTTGCGCCGCTGGTGGCGCCCTCGGCCACCGCCTGGGCAGGCCCGCCGAGAGCCCAGGCCGCGGCGTCGCCGACGCGGCCGGCCATGCTCTTGCGTTCGCCGCCATCGCCCTCGCGGGGGTCGCTGATCCGGACGCGAGCCCGGCGATGCGGCATGAAGCGGCGGGTGAGGCCGCCGCCCCCCATGCGACGCCCGTTCGGGTTCGCGATCTCGCGAATGCGCTTGAACGGCCGCAGGATCGACCAGCAAGCGATCGCCAGGAGCAGGAGCAGCCACACGCGCCACGATCCGTCGACCTGGGCAGCACCGGGGTCGGTCGGCTTGTAGGCCTCGACCATGATCGCCAGGTACATCCCAGTCAGTGCTGCGCCGATAAAGCCCCAGGCGTAGGAGCCGCCGACGATCCGGAGCGCGCGAATCAGCAGGTCGTGACGGATTGCGACGATCGGAACCCAGATTGGGGCGAGCAGCACCGCGAATCGCACGACGATGAGCGCCATGAGCTTGAGGATCGATCCGGCGATCCAGGTGGTCGACGGGGTGATGGTCTTGAACGCGGCCATCGCGCCGACGCCGGTCCGGTTGCTGTCCTTGCCCTGCAGGGTGTAGTACGACAGTCCCTTGGACTCAAGGGGTTTGACGACGTCGTTCTCCCACTTCTTCTTCTTGGCGTCGATCATCCCCTTCTCCTTCGAGGGGTCCTTGCTGACCTGCTCCTGCTCGTCGTAGCTGAGCGCGACTGCATCACGCAGAGTCGATCCGAGCTTCTCCTCCTTGCGCCGCTTCTCGTCGTCGGCATAGCTGTTGCCGAACCAGCCGCGCTCCCACTCCGGGATGAGGATGGAGTCCATCATCACGTTGCGTGGCGTGCGCTGTTGTCCCGTGGCTTCGAGTACGTCACCCTGCACGCTCGAGACCACGGAGGTGAAGACGCTGTCCGAGGTGCTGATCGCCTTCTGGGGCAACCCGATGAACAGTGCCGCGATGCCGAATGCCGCGCCGCAGAGCAGCGAGGTCTGCACGATCTTCGCGGTGTCGACCTTGAGGACGCTCCACCCGACGACTACCGCTGCAAGCATGACCGCCACGCTGAGGAATTTGGCGACGATTCCGCTGCTGTTGACCTTGCCGATGATGTGGCTGATCAGGGCGTCGATCTGGGAAAGACCGTTGGTGGTGATCCCAGCCTTGCTGGCCTCCTCCGGGGTCTTGGCCTGATCGTCGAGCCAGAAGGCGACCGACATCACGATCTTTCCGGCGCCGAGCAGCCAGTTCCCGAGGCGGGTGTCGTTGCTGGCCTCACCAGCGGGGATGACGTCCTCGCCGCACCCGAGGTCGTAGGTGGACCAGGAGAGCCCTGCCCAGCCGTAGGACTCGTACCCGGAGGCGAGGTTCTCGTAGCCGGGGGGCGGCTTGTCGTGCCCCTCTCCCTTGCTGCGGCTGTCGAAGAACGCCGGGGTCGGGTCGCGCGGCATCTCGGGCGTCGGGGGCTCCTTGCAGCTGAACCCGACGGCGTTGGCCTGCGCGCCCATCCCGGTCCCTGACGGGATCAGCGCTGACATAGCGACGATCGCGACTACGACGGCGATCCGGACCAGGGCGTGAGCCCAGCGCTGCGCGGCCGCGCTGGACCAGCCCGCCGTAGCCGGCACGCTGGGGAGGGCCGCGACCTTCGCGGCGGCGGCTTGGGGGGTCATGCCGCCGCCTCGGTTCGCATCTGGCGGCGACTGGCGGTCGGGTCCGAGCGCAGCGCCTCGAAGAGGTGGGCCAGGTGGGTCCAATTGGTCCAGTCGCAGCGGATCAGGTTGATGTCGTCAGCCATCTTGACGACGAACCTGCGTGCCTGGTCGTCGATGTCGTCGCGGTTGACGTACTCGTCGTGGCTGTCCTCCCCACCGCCGCCGAGGCTGGCGATGGTGGCCTCGTAGCCGCGCCCCTCGGGCAGCTTGAGCAGCTTGAGGGCGCCGGCGATCGCGGCCTCGCTGCCGCCGAGGTCCCCGATGAACACCTCGTTGCAGAGGGCGGCCTCGTCTTCGCTCTCGCCGAGGAAGTCGTCGGGCAGCTGGCTGCTGGCGAGGCAGCGGACGTTGTACTTGCGGCTATCGCGAGCGACGCGCATGTACAGGGTCCGCCCGGCGCCGGTCTCGGTGAGGTACTTGTTCTCGTCGAGGAACAGCAGCTTCCGCCAGTTGCGGGGTAGCTGGTAGGTCAGGCGGGTCGCGAGGAGCTGCGCGACGTGCATGAGGGGCCCGGTCATCCGCTGGTCGGCGGTGTAGCTGTCCGGGTTGGCGGTCTTGTCGGGCAGCTGCAGGCCCGGCATGGTGAGGATCGTGAGCCGGATGTCGTCCTTGGCGAATTCCTCGCTGATCGAGGGGGCCGCTGACCCGTCCTTCGGGGGGAAGAGCACCCGGGCCGACGCCAGCTCGGTCATGCCCTCGAGCTCGGTGTAGATCTCGCCGGCGATCGCACGCATGTCCGGGGTGACCGTGGGGTCGTCGTCGACGTTGGTCGAGATGTCGTAGATGGCGTCGAGGACCATGCGGAGGTTGTTGGTGCGGCCTCCGCCGACCTTCCGGGCAGCGAGGCGCAGCACGTGGTGCGAGTGCTTCTCGGCCTGAGTGCGCGGGCGCAGCATCATGTTCAGCACAGAGACGGCGGTTTCGATGCGCTCCGCTGCGGCCTGGCTGAGGTCCTGCTCGTAGGAGGCGTCGGCGGCGAGCTGAGCCGCTTCGTCGGACTCGTACTCGCCGAACAGCTCGAGGTTGTTCGGGTTGTACTCGTCGTCCTTGGGATCGGGGTCGGCGATGATGTCGTACAGGTTCAGCGAGCCCGCCCGGGATCGGCCGGTGAGCTCGTAGACCTTGGAGTACTTGCGCAGCTCGGGCAGTGTGGCCAGGCGCCGCAGTGGTCCGGACGGGTCGAGCACGACGGCGTAGGCGCCGGCCCGGACCGACAGGTACGTGATGACGCCGGCGAGGAAGGTCTTGCCGCCGCCGGGGATCGCGACCAGTGGCGTCAGGCCGGACTTGTGCTTGGTCTCCTGCGCTTTCCAGGGATCCCAGCACACGGGGCGCGCGGCGATTGCCGCGGTCTCACCGATCGGGATGCCGGTCTGATCACCGACGCGGTCACCGACCGCGCCCATCCCGGCGGCGAGGGTCTGGACCGGCATGCGCCGGGTGTGCGCGGTGTTGGCCTGCTGCTCGCCGGGCATGAATTCGCGGAGCAGGTGGTACTGGCCCTGCTCCTGGTAGATCTGGATAGCCGGTTCGTAGACCTCGCGGATCTGGGCGACCTTGCGACGGACCTCGTCGGGCGTGCTGCCGGTGACGGCCATCCGGTAGACGCCGACGGATCGAGTGGTCAGGCCGTCGGTGCTGTGCTCGAGTTGGTCCTTGACCTGCATCGCCTCCCGGTACTGCTTCCGCAGGTCCATCGGGGGCTCTTTGTCGTGCTCGGTGTACTGGTCGTACTGGGCGACGATGAAGTCGGCCTGACGCGAGATCTCCTGCGTGGCCTTGCGCCGCCCGGTCAGAGTCAGACGGTCCGACCACTCGACGGTCGAGTCGACGCTGTCAGCCTGGACCTGCCAGGGCAGCATGGCCTCGGGGATCGGCAGCTCGCCCATTTGGCCGATGCTCAAGATCGAGACGTACCCGGTCATCTTCCGACCGGAGACGATGCCGGTGACCTTCACGCAGTCCTCACCGGGCACGACCGACGGGTTGACCGCGTCGGCGAGCGCGGCGATGTCGGTCTCCGTCCAGTCGCCGGTGCCGACCTGATCGATGTCGGAGGACGCGACCATCGGGAGACCGAGCAGGGACGAACGGTTGAGCAGGTAGTCCATCTCGGCGGGCCGCGCCGGCCGCGCTTTGACGCCGCGGCCGCTCATCGTGCGGGCGAGGGTGGCGAGGAGTTCCTGGTCCTCCTTGAACGCCTCACGGGCGGCGTGATCGGCCCAGGCGTTGATCTTGCCGCGGATGCCCTTATCGGTGTCGCCGCACAAGCTGGCGACCTGTGAGAGGGCCTGCTGCAGGGGGGACTGCTGGGGCAGGTACAGGCCCCAGTAGCGAACCTTCTCGGTCGGAGCGTTCCACAGCAGGGCCTGCTGCTGGCCCGCGAGCAGGCCGCCCCAGGACAGGGCGCCAGGCACGTCCGGGAGCCGCGGGGGCTGGTTGGGATTCGATGCCCAGGCGTCGTGCTTGCGGGCCCAGCGGCGCACGTCCCACGGTCGTCGCACGATGCGGCGATGCAGCGACGAGATTCCCGCGTCGCACAGACCGCTGAGCACCAGAGCCTCGTCCTTGATGCGCTCGTGCTGCCAGTAGGCCGAACGCATCGCCCAGGGGCCCGGCTCCTGCACGAACCACGCGATCGCTTCGGTCTTCGTGTAGGTGACGTGGCCGACGGTGCGCTGCAGCTTGGGCTGCTGGACGTTCGGTCGGGAACCGAGCGACTTGTAGGTGCCGTCCTTGGTCTTCCCCTTCGGGGTGTGCGGTCGCCGGGAACGGAGGAAGCCGCGCTTGCCGTTGGCCTTCTTCATCCGCTTGGCCTGCTTGCGCCGGCTGCGGCGACTACCGGTCTCGGCGGGCTCGTCGTCGAGCTCGGGAGGCTGGATGTCGGCGAACGGATCGCCTTCGTCGGGACCGTAGCCGTCGTCCAGGTCCTCGAGCGGATCGGCTTCGAGCGGGGGGACCGGTGCCGGGGCGAACGGGCTCGCCGGCTGGGCCTGCGCCGCGGCGGCCCAGGACGGGGGCATGTTCACGTACGGCTGCGCGGCCGGCAGGGTGCCGGGCGGCAGGTAGCCGGGCGGGTTCTTAGGGTTGAAGACTGATCCGGTGGCCATGTTCGTGGGTCCTTGTCCTTACTGACCGGTGCGGGCGGGTTCGAGGTCGTCGGCGTAGTCGCCGCTGCTGTTCTGGTCGGCCCCGGCGGCGCGGTGCAGACGCCGGGCGATCGGGACCGCAGCGAATTCGATGGGCTTCCCCGGCGCGGGCTCGCGGGGTGCGCGCAGTTCGTTGAAGAATCCCGTGACGAGTGCCTTGAACGACGTGTCGCGCTGCAGCTTCTCCGCGAGCCACTTCGTCAGGAACCAGGTCAGCCCGAGCCAGAGCCAGATGAAGATCCGACCCTCAAGGTGCAGGAGCATGCGCAGGACGATGCCGAGCAGGAGAAGCATCGCCACGGCGATCCCGACGACGGTGTACTGCACAGGTCGCGGAAGGGTCAGTCCGGGGAATCCGAGGAAGCTCTTGTCGACGGACCACATCTGGTCATCGGTGCGGTAGGGCACGGCAGCTGCTCCTTGAGTCGTCGGTGTTGGGAGGTCGACCGGGGCGTCGGCTACTTGAAGCCGAGACTCGAAAGCAGCCAGTTGCCGATGAGGCTGCCGCTGTTTTCGTTGCCGGAGAGCGCGAACAGTCCGAAGAAGATGACGGCGCCGGCGCAGATCAACAGGAGCTTGGACATGTTGCGGGCGAGGACCGCGCCGCCGCCAACGACGGCCATCGCCATGACGATGAGCGGGATGATGTTTCCGCCAATCCAGTCGCGGGCGCCCTTGGTGCCGGGCTCGGCGAGGTACTGGATCGTCGGATCGTTGGCGATCTGGGTGGCGATCTGGGTGGCGAGCATCGGTTCAGTTCTCCTCTGCGAGATGGGTGTCGAAGGCGGTTGGTCGCCAGCCTCGGTGTGGCGGTGGAAGACCCTCCATGCGACGCACGGTAAGTGCCCGAAATCGGTACGCAAGTTTCGACTTGGCGGCAGGCGCCGCCGGGGCGGCGGCAAGCAGGTGTCGCAGAGGCTCCGCGGCCGGTGGAGTCGGACCGGCGGAATTTCGTCCGTCAGTGGGCATCTCAGGCCACCGGGAGGGGTCCTCCCCTTCGGGGCACCCTCCCCCCTACGGGGGGAGGGTGAAAGTCAAAATTGCCGCGCGCCATCGATTTCGGCCACCCGGGTCGGAACCCGGGTCCCTACCCGGCAAGCGACCCATGGCGGCACCCATGAGATCGCCCATCACTGCACCCAGGAATCACCCATCGCGCCGCCCGCGTCCGGCCCCTGGCCGCGGCCCGCTCGCGCACCACGCGCCGGACGCATGCCGCCAACCTTCCGTCACACCTGACGCGGGGGCCGCAGAAGACCCGGCGAGCGACCGGTCGTCCCGGCCCGGAGAAGTCGAAACTTGCGTACCGATTTCGGGCACCTACCGTGCATCGCAACTAGGGACCGATCAGACCGAACCGAAGGAGGGTGCATGAGTTTCGAGAGGGCCGTGGACCAGTTCATCGGAGAGGTGGGCGACACCGCCGCCAGCCTCTTCGAGCGCTCCCCGCGATCGCAGCGCCCCGGGCAGGGATCGCCCCGCGACGAGCGCGAGACCGACCCGAAGTTCTGGCCCGTATCGGCCGTCCCGTTCGGCCTGACCGTCGGAGGGATGGTCCTCCCGGACTACGTGCCCGCCGAGTCGGCCGTGCCCGTGATGACCGCCGTGAGCGACGTGGTGAACACCCTCGGGGAGTGGGTCCCGGCGTTCGCGGTCGCCACCCTCGGCGCCGCCGCGATCGATGTGCTCCGGTTCAACGCCCGGCGCCATCGCCTCGCGCTCGCGCGCACCGCGCGCCACGTGTTCAGCAATGAGCCGAAGGAGATCACCGTCCCGATGTGGCGCGCCCCCGGCGCGCTCCGCGGCGCGAGCCTGCGCTTCCGTAGAGGCACATACATCGATCCGAAACAGCTCGAGAAGTTCACCTCGGCTGTGCAGTCGGGGAACGTGCGCCGCAAGGACACCACGCACACCTACGACGTCGAGTACTTCGCCTACAACGATCAGATCGACATCCGCCGCAGCTTGATCGCAGCCGATCACCGCTCGCACATCCACCGCCAGCTGCAGGACGGCCTGGACTCGGTGTCGTTCCTCCCCGAGGCCAAGGTGACCATCGCAGACCGCGACGAGGACGGCCAGGAATCGGCGTACAAGATCACCTGGAAAACGCACCTGCGAGCCTCTGCCGATTCGGTCCAGAAACAGATCGAGGACGCCCTCATCCGGACCGTCGGCGCGCACCCGTCCGGACGGCTCTGGTTCGCCGAGTGGTACCCGGACCAGAACACGATGTACCTCAAGCTCAAGCAGCCCATCCCGAAGAAGGTGCTGCACCCGCTGACGAGCAGCTGGGACGTCGACCCGTACGGCAACCTGGTGTGGACGGGAGACGGCAACCGCCTCCACGTCCCGTACGCCACCGGCGAGGCCGACGTGATCGCGTTCTGGAACATGTCGAGCAAGTCGACCGGCCCGCACATGCTCGTCGTCGGCCCCACCGGCGGCGGCAAGACCAGCCTCATCCGCACCGTCATGACGGAGTCCATCGCCCGCCACGTCCCATGGCTCGCAGTCGACCCCAAGCGCATCGAGCTGCAGGGCCTCGTCGGATACCCAGGCGTCGAATGCGTGATCCCAGACGCGCTGCGCGCAGCGAGGTTCATCCGAGGCCTCTATGAGGAGATGATGGCCCGCTACCGGTACATGGAGGCGAACCACGGCGACCCGTCGGACATGCCCGTCTTCGGTGTGTGCCTCGACGAGTTCTACATCCTCTCCGGCATGTGGAAGCAACTCCTCAAGCCCGGCAAGTACGCCGAGGAGATGAAGGCGCTCGACCCGTTCGGAGCCATGGGCCAGATCCTGGCACTGATCCGATCGGCCGGCGGCCGCATGCTCGTCGGCATCCAGCGCCCTGACGCCAAGTTCTTCGGCGACGATGCAGGCTCGGTCCGCGCCAACTTCAAGACCCGCGCCTCCCTCTCCTCGCTCGACATGGACGGCGCGATGATGTTCTGGGGCGTCGCCGACGCCGGCCGCAACGTCGACGCATCGATCCCCGGCCGCGCCACCGTCGCCGACGCCGAGGGCAACCCGATGACCGCGCAGGTCCACTGGACCCCGGACGTCGACCCGCTCAAGATCGCCACCGGCGACATGGACTTCGACGAAATGATGATGATTACTCGGCTCCGCCCGAAGGCCGAAGTCAAGATGCAGTACTACAGCCACGAGTTCGCAGAGCTGGTCATGGAAGAGCAACGGATCCGGCGCGAGACGAAGGCAGGCAGCGTCCCCGAGCCCATCACCATCGGTGGCCGCAACCTCGAAGAGATCGACGACGCGGTCATGGCCGCAGACGTCGAGGTCGGCATGGTCATCCTCATGGACGACGGCCACGGGAACCTGGTCGACGCCGAGGTCGTCAACGTCGTGACCGCCCGCAGCCACGACTCTTTCGATCCCGCCACCGTCGGCGACAAGCCCACCGCAGAGGACCTCGCCGAGGCCGGGAAGCTGAACCTGTCGACCACGACCAGGATCTCCGGCCGCCCGATCGGCGGCAGCGCCCGCGTCCTGCTCCACGACGAGTACGGCGCCCTCGAATCGGTTCTCCTCCCCGCCACCGAGCGCGCCGGCCTGGCCGCCGCCGCGACCTAGACCCGCTGTTCCCCTGACCCGTCCCGACCGGAAGGAAACACCCCGTGCACAACGACAACGCTCCCGAGAACCGCGGCCTCGACTTCGACGCGGCCGCCGCGGCGACGGTGCCCGACAACTTTCACCGCCGGATCTCCCTCGGTCAGCTCTCACCGGCTGCGAAGAGGCTGATCTGGGGTGACGGCACCGCCCAGCGCGTTGCCACTTCCTAACCCCGAAACCGATCAAGCGCTTCACCACCACGAGAAGGAGAAACACACCATGGGCCGCGTCAACCGCCACGTCACCATTCAGCCCAGCGACGACGAGTGGAAGGACATCACCGCCCCGTTCCACGGCGCGAAGGGCTTCCTCGACCCGCTCGGCGAGGAGGTCCGCAAGGCCCTCATCGCCTGCGCCCCGGACTGGCTGACCCGCAAGGACTACCGGCAGAAGAACCCGGGCGACGTCGAGTCCGACACCCTGCGGAAGATCGCCGCGGCCTGCGACGCGCGCATCGAGTTCATCGAGAAGCTGCCCGAGCTGCCCTCGACGGAGGCCTCCCTCGCCGCGGCCCGCACCGCCCGCGAGCGGGTGGTCAAGCTCCTCGAGGAGATGGGCGTGAACCTCGACGACGAATCCAACGACCAGCAGCTGGCCGCGGTCGGCTGATCCCCATCTCGACTTCCTGAGAGGAACCCATGACCACCAACCAGACCGCCGAGTCGCTGACCTTCTTCGTCTACCCGGAGAACGGCACGGCCATCGCACCGAGCAAGGGCATCGAGCTCAGCAGCACCCCGGGCACCGAGCAGATCTACGAGAGCATCCAGGAGTGCGTGATCACGCTCGCGCGCGAGGACCGCGTGACCTACGACGTGACCACCAAGCTGGCTGACGGGTCGGAACGGACGATCTCCGTCCACCCCGACGGCACGCTCGGCGGTCCGGAGTCCGGCCCCATCCCGGCCCAGTCGCCGCACGCCCCGCAGCACGCCTCGGGCCCGATCCCGGCACAGCAGGCCTACAGCCAGGCTCCCCAGGGCCCCGGGTACCCGGCCGCGCAGTTCCCGCAGAGCGCCGAGTTCCAGCAGCCCCACGCGACCGGCGGGTTCCCCGCCGCCGGGTACCCGCAGGGCCCGCCGTCCGGGCAGTACCCCCAGCCCGGCTACGCCACCGGTCAGTTCCCCGCCCAGCAGCAGGGCCAGCCGGGGCAGCCGCCGTTCCAGGGCTACTTCCCGAACCAGCCGGAGCAGCAGGAGCCGCCCCAGGCGACCCGCCAGGTGCGCGCCGGGCGAGTCAAGCCGGCCCGCGTCGGCGCGAAGAAGCCCTCCGATCAGCCGTTCCGCAAGTTCGTGTTCAAGGTCTCCGGCCGCCGGATCAACATGGGTCAGACCGCGACCGAGCTCGAGAACGAACAGCTCCGCTGGCTGATCGAGCAGAACCCGGGCCGGTTCGGCTACCACATCGTGATGATCAACCTCAAGGGCGGCGTAGGGAAGACGACCTCGTCCATGATGGTCGCCGGCACCATCAAGGCCGTCCTGGGCAACCAGACCGTGCTGGCCGTCGACGCGAACCCGCAGACCGGCACCCTGATCGAGCGCATCGCCCCCGCGCGCCGCCAGTACGTCGAGGACGAGCGCACCGGCGAGAGCCGGGTCAAGGACATCCGCGACCTGCTCCGCGACCCCGACCTCGTGCCGCGCGACGCCAACGGCGACTTCATCCTCGAGCCCGACGGCAGCATCCGGATCAACACCTCGTGCGCCCGCGAGGACCTCACCCAGTACATGCACACGAGCTCCGGGCTCTTCGACGTCCTCGCCGGCCCCGCCGACCCCGCGGCCGCGCACGGCCTGACCGCCGACGAGTACAACGCGGCGATGAAGCTCGCCAGCCGCGACTACGGGATCATCGTGACCGACTGCGGCACCGACATGACCCACCCGGTGACCCTCGCCGCGCTCCGCCGCGCCGACATGGTCGTGTTCGTCACCGAACCCGAGCAGGGCTCGCGCGTGCTCGCCGAGCGGGCCATGACCTGCCTGCACGACTACCCGACCGACGTCAACACCCGCAAGCCGATCCGCGACGAGTTCGGCCAGTTCCACCCCTTCCGTGAACTGGTGCAGCGCTCGGTGGTGCTCCTCAATCAGCGGTCCGGCGGCAAGCCCAGCTACGAACACGACCTGATCAAGCAGGAGCTGCGCGACGTCCTCGAGGGCTTCGACGCCGACCACCGGGCCGACACGGGCAGCACGGTGATGACCGCCGAGGATCTGCTGATCCGCGAGCTGCCGCACGACAAGCACCTCAAGGAGGGCGGCGAGATCGAGTTCGGGCTGCTCGAGCAGGGCACCCAGCAGCAGGCACTGCGCCTGGTCGCCGCCGTCGCGGCCGACTTCCCGCACGCCCGCGCCCGCAACCAGGAGCGCGCCCGCGTGGCCGCCGCCAAGGCCAAGGAGCGGCAGGCCGCCCTGGCGGCCAAGGCCGAGCCCACCGCCGATGACCTGGCCGCGGACCAGTCGCCGGTCTCCGGACCGATCACCATCGAGCGCGTCTCCGCATGATCAGGACCGGGCTGGCAGTCAGTGCCGCGGCGATCGCCGCGACACTGACCCTGACCGGCTGCAGCAGCAGCGCCAACACGGCGGACAGTGCCCGGGCCGCGGCGAGCATCGCCCCGGCCGCCGGCACGCTGCAGACCGACGACGCCAGCCCGGCCCGGATCCTGATCGGCTGGGGCCAGCTCTACCAGCCCGACGAACTCACCACCCCCGCCGCCGCCGACGTCCAGGCCACCTGCACCGGCACCGGCAAAGACCTGCGCGTGAAGATCACCGCACCCCAGGGCTGGACGGTCTACCTGACCGCCGGCAGCCCGAAGATGCACGTCGTCAACACCGAGCAGCAGCTCGACGCCGAACTCGACGCCACCCCGAAGGTCCCCGGCCTACCCGTGCCGATCACCTGGACCGACACCACCGTCGACCTCGCCGCCGCAGCACACGTCCCCGACAACTGGAACTCCCGCTACGGCCCAGGCCAGCAGTTCTACATCGCCGTCCACATCGACTGCGGCGCAAAGTAACCGGCACACGGAAGGCAGCAACGATGAGCACCGGCACCCTCGACCTCGAAGCCCTGTTCGCCGCCGACGAGCACGCGCTGACCGCCGTGATGGAAACCGCCGCCACGCTCGCCCCGGTCGACGGCGCCCGCTCCCTGCACCAGGCCCTCGACGACCTCGCCGCCGAACTGCGCGAGGCCACCGACTCCGCCCGGTTCGGGCCGGACGTCGACCGCCTCTACACCGCGGCCGGCCACGCCATCGATGGCATCAACGAGCTCCTCGACTTCCTCGACAGCCAGCTCGTCACCAGCCTCCCGCAGCGCCGCACTCTCACCGCGGTCCGCGTCGAACTGTGCGCGGCCACCACCCCCGGAAAGGTCCCAGCATGAACACCACCGCAACCACACCTCCCGCCGCCGGGGCGCGGGTGAAATTCACCGCCGACGGCCGCCGTTGGTGGAACGTCCGTGCGGCCGACGCCCGGTACGCCGTGTGCACCCGCCAGGCCGAGTTCCGGCCCAAGGGTGCTTTCACGTACACGATCGTCGACACCGTCGAAGGGATCCGCGGTACGACGAACCTCATCGGACAGGGCTGGCGCAGGGGCATGACCGACGAGGACTGCGCAGACCTGCTCGCCGCGCTGCAGTCCGGCGATGTTGGCGTCTCGCACCGCAACCGTGTCCCGCTCGACCTGGAGGTCCCGGCGTGACCGCCCAGTGGTGGCCCACTCCGCACGCCGTGGCGAACCCCGGCTGGCAGGTCACCCAGCGCATCCGCTTCGCTGACGAGCCGTCCATCCCTTCGGCGAACACCGCGGCGACGTTCACCGTCATCGCCACCACCAACCAGGTCAGCCTGGTCAGCCGCCCCGCCGCTGACGGGCGCCAGCTGGTCGTCGCCGTGGACTGGCGACAAGGCATCCGCGGCCCGATCACCCCGTCCGCCGGCGTCGACGAGCTCGTCGCCACCGGCCCGGGCCGCTACGCGCTGATCAACGAGCTCATCACCGGCGCCCGGCAGATCGCCGAACACGGCTGGTCCTTCATCGCCCTCCCCACGCACAGCGTCCCCACGGTCGAGGGGGTGCCAGCCACGGACGACCTCACGCCCCGCCTCTTCGACGTCACCGACACCACCCTCACCGCCTGACCAGGCCAGTAACGGAACCAGGAGAACGCCCCTGATGACCACCGCCACCCAACTATCCGACGCACCGCTCGGTGCGCTCACCGCGATCGGTGACACCATCGACCGCCTCGACCAGCTGCGGTGGGCGCTGCACCTCGGCGACATCCCCACCCCGGCCGCCGAACTGCAGGTCGAGGAGATCCACAGCGCGCTACAGGCAGCTCTCGCCTACCTGCGCCCCCGGAGCTCGCACCCCGCCGTCACGATCTCGGGTGTCGCTGGCTGCCTCCGAAACCTGGGCTTCGTCGCGCAGTTCCTGCGCGCCGACGACCGCACCGAGGCGATCCGGTGGATCAAGGAGACCCGCGAGCAGCTGATCCTCCTCGTAGACCCCGCGGCCGACTACGGGCCGGTCTGGCGCCCCGAGATCGCCCTCCGCATCGACCTTCCCGCCGAGCCCGTGGACCCGGCGGCAGCGCCCGCCCGCCTGCAGCGCGGGGAGGCCGGGCACCTGATCGAGCAGCTCGGCGTCGCCCAGGACGCCCTCCGCTCGGGGGACCCGATCGACGCTCAGCGGATGCTTGCGAGCGTCCGCGCAGCCCTGATCGACGCCGTCGACCCCCACCCGGCCGAAGACGAGTTCGGCGGCCGCATCTTCCGTCCGGAGACGGTCTGGCCGGACCTCTACCCGTCGCCCGCTTCGGAGCTGCCGGCGCCGCGCGGCCGAGGGTGGCGCGCCCGCCTCGCCGACCTACTGCCCAGCACCCGCAACGACAAGCCCTGACCAGGAGGAACGATCACCATGTCCGAACCGAACCCCTACGCCGGCGGCAACCCGTTCGCCCCGAAGCCCGTCCAGCAGAACCCGGCCGCGCAGTACCCGCAGTACGCCGCGGACCCGACCGCCCAGATCCCGCCGCAGCAGCGCTACGACTACGACGACGGCTACGACCAGCAGGAAGAATCCCGCAGCAGCGCGCTCAGCGCCGCCGAGGGCAAGATGTGGAGCCAGTACTGCATCGGCATCATCATCGCCGCCTTCGGCGCCGTGGTCGCCCTCGTCGTGGTCAACTCGGTCGGCCACCTGATCAACGGGCTGTTCACCTCGCGCGCCGTGCCGACCGGCGAGAACAGCGACTCGGTGCTGTGGTTCACCCCCGACAGCGCGGCGCTTATCGCGTTCTTCGCGACGATCCTCGCCGGTGGCCTCTACGCCGCGATCTACAAGACGCTCCCGCCGGAAAGCCGGGACGGCACCTGGCGTGGCGTGCAGCTGGCTGCCCTGTGCCTGGCCCCGCTGAGCGTGATGGTGATCGCGCCGCTGCAGCCCGGAATCGGCCCCGTGATCTACGAGGCGATCTCCCGGTTCCTCGTCGCGCTCGCGATCGTCAAGGGCGTCGCGGTCATGGGCAAGGGGTTGCGCGACCGGCCCGGCCAGTAGCCGTCGTGGGCCGCCGCACCGGTTTCCAAGCCAGGCTGCGGCGGCCCACCGCGCGCCGCGCATCCCGCGCTGCAGCCCCCCTCTTGCCCCCTCATCAAAAATGATGTAGCTTTATCTCATCCGACGGCAAAAGGCCGACGAACACCCGAAATTCAAGGGGAATGCACGCAATGAAACTTCGCACCAAGACCCTCCTCGTCGCGATCGCCATCGCGACCGCCACCGGATCCGGAACCGCCGCCTGCGACGGTGGACTCGCAACCGTGCCCCAGCAGCTCTCGGAAGTCGCGGGAGCGCTGACCACCGCCGCGCCGAACGCGCCCGCCGGCTGCCCTGACCTCAAGCCGGTCGGCAAGATCGGTGCCCCCGTCGACACCGCCGCGATGCTCGACGCCCTCAACTGCCTGCCCGTCAAGGGCCGCGCCGGGAAGACCAAGTACTCGCGCACCGACATGTTCGGCGCTTCCTGGTCGGTCAAGGGTGCGAACGGATGCGACACCCAATCGCGAGTTCTCGTGCGCGACTTGACCTCCATCACCTACAAGTCGCGGTGCACCGTCATGGCTGGCAACCTCAGCGACCCCTACACCGGCAAGTCCATCCACTACGTCAGGGGAGAGAAGACCCCGGACGGCAAGCGGTACCTCGTCGAGCTGGACCACGTCGTGCCCGTCGACCTCGCCATGCAGAAGGGCGCCCAGCAGTGGCCCCAGAACAAGCGCGTCGACTTCGCCAACGACATGGACAACGTTCTCGCCGTCGACGGCCCCGCCAACGGCCAGAAGAGCAACGCCGACGCCGCCACCTGGCTCCCGCCCAACAAGAGCTTCCGCAAGGAGTACGCCGCCCGGATCGTCTACATCACCTGGAAGTACGGCCTCTGGCTGCTCCCGCCCGAGAAGGCCGCCCTCGACCGCCTCCTGCGAGGTGCCTGATGATCCCCGACACGATCACCAACGCGATCCACACGCTGCCCCCCGAGACCCTGTTCGTCACCGCGGCGATGGGCCTGCTCGTCCTCGTCGTCATCGGCTGCAGCGCCACCGACGCGGGCCTGTTCACCCCGCCCTCCGTGCAGAAGCACCGCAGCACGCTCCGGGGCGTCATCACGACTGTGCTCAACCAGCTCGACCGCGACCTCGCGGCGCACCAGGGACAGATCCCCAGCAGCGTCAGCCGCGCCGTGGCCCGCGCCCACCGCGCCCACGAGGCCACCCGCCGGCGCCTGACCCGCCGCACCCTCGACGCGGACATGCGCGCCGCCTTCGCGGCCCGCGACCTCTACGACGAGTACGTCGCCACCGAGCACGCCGCCCTCCCTGACCAGCCCGCCGAACCCAGCCAGGAGCTCGCAGCATGAACCCCACCATCGAGCGGATCACCAGCAACCCCGCGCGCCGCAACACCGGCCGCCTGATCGCCGACGTCACCGGCGCCTCGCCGCGGTGCATGCAGCCCAACACCTTCCTCGCCGACCGCGCTCCGGCCGAGCTGCAGGTCCGCGACGACCACGGCGCCCCGATCGCAGTGATCTGCTCCCGCGCACCGGGCCAGCACGTCCAGAGCTACATCGACCAGTTCGGTCTCGACGGGGCCCGCCGCGCCGAGAAGCTCGCCGCCGTGACCACCAACCTCGAGCATCTGGTCGTCGCGCCCCACGCCCGCGGCCAGGGCCTCGCTGCCGACCTGCTCGCCGCCGCCGAGGAGATCCACACCGCCGCCGGCGTGCCCTGGTGGTACACCATCCAGCCCGCCAGCCTCGATCTCGACTTCTTGATCCACCACGGGTGGACCGAGATCACGTCCCTGCTCAACCCGCCGGACGAGGTCTTCGGCATCTTCGGCGGCGCGCTCCTCACCGGCCACCGGATGCTGTTCAAGCAGCTCAACCCCGCCCCGACCGACCGGGAGCAGCGATGAGCGCACTGAACCCCGCCGTCGGCACAGGCCCGGCCGCCCACGACTTCGAGACCATCGACGGCGAACGCACCTACCCGTTCCGCGAGGACACCGCCAGCACCGGCGTCTACGGCTACGGCCACACCGCGAAGTGGGCGTTCGCCGACGCCGCCAACCACTACTTCGAGATCCCCGGCATCGGCTACACCGCCTTCGACGTCAAGCACGGCCACGCCGCGATCACCACACCCCCGAACGGCCTCGACTTCGGCGCGCCCTGGCACCTGAGCATCGTCGCCGCTCCGGCCTCGAACATCATCCCGATCACCTGGGTCGTGACCCGATGACCGCCTCACGCCCCACCGCGCCGACCTCGGCCACCAATCCACCACGGACCCAAGGAGTCCCGATGAAGAAGTACTTCCGGATCGCCGCACTCGGCATCATCGCTCTCGCCTGGTCCTACACCGTCGGCGGCGCGCTTGGCATCGTTTACATGACCGCCACCGCCGCCGCCGTCTACGGCCTGACCTACTACCGCCGCCGGCGCGCCGCGTCCGCCCAGGCCCTCACCGACGAAGCTCCCATCGCGGCCGCCGAACTTGTCGTCGCGTACGCACTCGGCTTCCGCGAGATCTCCGCCGAACTCCACCGCGGCCAGCTCATCACCACCGTGACGGCACCGCCCGAGTTCACCGCCGCCGACGTCGACTACACCAGCGCCGTCTCCACCCTCGCCCGCGACGTGCACTCCGTTCTCTCCGGCCGCGGCGGCGACTCCGACGCCGGACACCAGGCCGAGATCCTCCTGACCCGTCTCGTGCGCCACGGCGCCGCCCCGACCGGACACACCCTGCCCGACCCTCGCACCGTCGACACCCGCGACGCCGTCAACGAGATGCGCCGCGCCGCGATCGACTTCGCCCGCGGCGTTCTCAAGGACGCCGCCCCGATCCACGAAGAACTCACCGCGGCGCTGCGCCGCGACCGGCACGTCGACTTCGCCACCATCGACGGCATCAGCCGCCGCACGCCCATCGAGGAGACCACGATCGCCGGCAGGCGGGCCGCCTGATGACCATCGCCGAGAACATCTACCGCATCGAGACCTGCCGGGCCTGCGGTACCGACGTGATCTGGGCCCACTCGAACCCCGGCCACAAGACCGACACGTTCATCTCCGTCGACGCCGCCCCCGCCGCTGACGGGACCGTGATCCTGGCCCGCGACACCACCGTCCCGATCGCCAAGGGACAGCCCGTCCCAATCCGCGCGACCACCCTGCGCCCAGGGCAGGCCGCCGGCGCCCGCCAGGCCCGCCAGGTCCTCTACCGCGCCCACCGCCTCACCTGCCCCCACGCCCACGACTACGCCCCCAACAGCGCCCGTCGATAGCCCCGCCCCACTAGGAGAACCCCATGGCCGCCGCTCAGCACACCGACACCGACACCGACACCGGCGTCGACATCGCAGCCCTGCTCGCCGACACCCGCAGCGACCTCGATGCGATCCCCGCCGGCCCGTGGGAGTGCGTCGACCCCGATCACCCGACGATCATCAGCGAGGACGAGATCTCGGTGCGCGCGGGTACCGCCCTCACCAGTCCCGGCCACTACTCCTGCATCGACCTGATCGCCGAGTGGGACACCTACAGCGCGTACGACCACGACGAGCCCGACGGGGGAGCGGAGTATCAGCGGCGCCTCGCCATCGCCAAGTTCATCGCCGCGGCGCCCGCCCGCGAGTCCCGCTTCATCGAGATCGTTGAGAGGCTCCTCGCCGACAACGCGCAGCTGCGTCGCGACCTCGACCAGCAGGTGTTCCGCGGTCCGTCCGAGCAGCGAGACGACCGATGAGCGGGCACGTGCTCGTCCTGACCACCGACGACGACGAGATCGCCCGCCTCGCACCGGCCGGACCGATCCACGAAGAGGCCTGGCGAGACTGCATCTGCATGCGGATCGAATGCCTCGACCCTGCAACATGCGAGGGCTGGATCGCATGCAGCCAGCTACACCCCGACTACGAGCCCACCTTGGACGAGGTCCGGATCCACGGCATCCTGCACACCTGGCGGCCCGGGCATGGCTGGACCGTCCCGTTCATCGGCTGTGTCGTGGACGCCGTCTTCGAGTGGGACTCGGTACCTGCCGAGATCCCCATGACTCCCGGTCGATACGCGGTCACCACCGACTGGGACGACACCGACCTCACCCTGACCTACGTGGGCGCAGCCACCTCGGGAAGCGAGGTGCGAGTATGAGCGACGACTGCACCCACTTCCATTTCGCCGACCTGTACAAGGACGCGGACCTGTGCGGATGCACGGGACCGCACCGCACGTGCGACGACACCGAATCAGGTGACCCGATCTGCCTGGACTCCCCGACGAACACGTACCGCTGCATCGAATGCGGCCACGACCTCACGCTCGTCGACCTGGCGACCATCGCCCGGGCCGCCAAACGCTGCGAACTCGACGCCTTGAAAGAGCGCAACACCGCGTTCGCGCTGTACACCGCCGTCGTCGCCGCACCCGTCCCGGCCGGCGAGTCCGTTCAGTCCGTGACCGACTTCGCCGTCGAGTCCACCGACTACCGCAACCGGAGAGTGATCGACGGTCCGATGTCGCTCCACGACTGCATGGTCGCCCTCCACGAGAAGGCCGACCAGACCTACCGCGACGGCCGTCCCGTCGCGCCGGTCATCGTGCACCGCACCGTCGTTCTCGGCCCCTGGACAGCTGAGGCGACCGCCCAGACCGGCGAGGAGTAGGCCCATGGCGAAGACGAGCATCGAGTGGGTCCGCAACGAGGACGGCACGCAGGGCGACAGCTGGAACCCCGTGTCCGGCTGCACCAAGGTCTCCCCGGGCTGCGACAACTGCTACGCCGAGACGATCGCCCACCGCTTCGCCGGCGGCCCCACATATCCCAACGGGTTCGACGTCACGCTTCACGCGAAAAAGCTGCGGACTCCGCTGCGCTGGAAGGGCAGCCGCACTGCGGCTGTCTGCTCGATGGCCGACCTGTTCAACAGCGACGTCCCGGACGAGTACATCGCGAAGGTGTTCGCGACGATGGCGTGCTCCGGCCGCAACACGTTCTTGGTGCTCACCAAGAGGGCAGACCGAATGCGGAGCCTGCTGTCCAGCCAGGCCTTCGTCGATGCCGTCAACACCGAGGTCTGGCAGATCATCAAGGACTGGAAGCGCCCTCTGTCGATCCACTGGGATGACCCTGAGCGCCGCACTGAGATCGCCTGGCCGCTACCGAACATCCGGCTCGGCGTCTCCGTCGAGGACCAGGACCGGGCAGAGCAGCGCATCCCCGACCTGCTCGCGACCCCCGCGCACACCCGCGTCGTCGCGGCGGAGCCTTTGATCGCCTCCGTTGACCTATCCGAATACGTCGACGGTCTTGACTGGGTGATCTGCGGCGGAGAATCCGGACCACTCGCGCGGCCCATGCACCCCGACTGGGCACGCAAGATCCGCGACGATTGCGTCACCGCCGACGTGCCATTCCTGTTCACGCAGTGGGGCGAGTGGGCGCCGATCGACGCCAGAAGCACCCAGGCAGCAGAAGGTGCCCGCCCTCGCGCACTCACCGCCGACGGGCAGCTTCATGACATCAATGTCGGGGACTCGGTGGCGGTGATCCGCACCGAAAAGCACGGAGGTCGTGATCTCGACGGCCACCTGTGGAACCAGCTCCCAGAGTTCGTAGCAGGGCCCCGGGCACAGCAACCCGCGGTCCTCCGTGCGCGGCTCGCACGGGCCACCGGTGGCGTGAGCGAAGACCTGCTCGATCGACTGCACGCCAAGTACACCAACGTCGTGGCGGGTAGAGACCGCTATACCCGGGCCGAAAACGTCGCCTACAGTGATGATCCCGAGGCCCCATTCGCCGACTTTCTCGCCTTCGACCACTCCGCAGGGGGCGCGCTCCTCGGCTTCCTGATCGTCAGCAAACGGTCAGAGTGGCTTGACGGCGAGCGTCTCGACGCGAGCTACGCCTGGGCGCGACACTGCCAGCAGTGGTATCTCGTAGCCCCCACGGCCGCAGTCGTGCGGGAAGACCTCCCCGTCGGGTGGGGCCTGATTACCAGCTCCCGCAGGGGCGGCCTCACCGTCCGTCGTCGCGCGAGCCCCGCCGAAGAACCGATTCCGCTCCCGCCCACGGTTCTCGCGCGCCTCGTCCGGGCCGTAGCCGAAGACACGCGGCAGCAAGATCGGCGCCCGGGATGACCCGCCGCCCGCGCCGCCGGATCCCAGCCGAGCAGCTCTCGCTGCCCCGCGAGAACGACCTCCCCACACACTGGGACGGAGCCCGCGTCACCTGGGAGGGCTGGAAGGAGCAGCTCGACGTCCGGGTCTGCCCCCCGCCGAGGAACCCGACCGCCTGCACGCGATGCGGCAGCACCGCGCCGCAGAAGGTGAATCCCGGGACCATCTGGGCGCCCACCGCCGGCGTCACGCCGATCCGCCGAGCTCGCATCCACTTCCCCGACGAGGTGGTGATCGGAAACCTCGTCGCGTTCCGCTGCCCCGACTGCCGCACCGACAGCGTCCGCGACATGCACGGCGAGATCTGGGACCTCGACGAGACCGACTACCTCGAATCCGGATCGTGGGAACGCCCATGACCAGCCCTACCGACCCACGCCAGCAGGAGAATCTCATGCCCGAGACCATCACCGTCAGCGTCCCGCTCGACCTCGACGAACTCGCCCACTGGGCGCGGCGCCACGCCGACGCCCACCATCCCGGGATCGCGAACATCCTCTACACCGCCCACGAGGCCCTGACCGTCGGCGACATCGAGGACCCGAACACCGTCGTGCGCGGCGCGGCCGCCGCGGCGACGATGCGCATCGACACCGTCGAGCAGCTGGCCGCGCTCCCCGACGGCGCCATCATCTACAGCCCGGGCAACCACGGCATGGCCGGGCAGATCACCCAGTGGACCGACGGCACCGCCTCCGAGGCCCGCGTCGACTGGACCGAGGGAACCAGCCAGGACTTCGCCGACATCGAACTCCCGGTCTACCAAGTGCCGCGGCCCGCCGAGCTCATCGCGGCGCTGGGCAGCTCCGAGTCGGAAGGCCCGTTCAGCGGCCCGCCGGACCCGTGCCCCGAACTGTGCCCCGCCCGCGCGGCCCGCGGAGTGGAGCGCCCGGTGAACGGCCCCGACCCGCTGCGCACGATCGGCGCCCGCCTCGTCGACGAAGCCGCCGATCTCAACGCCCACGGCAAGCCTGCCGAGGCGCGGGCCGCCCGGCTCGCCGCGATGTCCCTCGCGGCCGCCGCCGAGAAGTTCTACCCGCCGAACACTGAGGAGCACCCCTGATGACCCAGGGAACACTCACCGACCCGTCGATCTACGTGGGCCGCACTTGGCTTCCCGACATGCAGATCTGGGCCATGCCGCTGATCGCGCTAGGAATCGCCGTCCTCGGCCTCCTGACGGCCGCGTTGGTCTCGAGGCGGCGTCAGACTCCACCGAAACCGCACGCACAGGACGCAGCGATGGAGCACCCCGTCGCCCCGCGCCAAGGGGACCGGCCAGACCTGCCAGCCCACTGCAACCTCGTTGGATCCCCGGAAAGGCCCTCAGCATGACTGCACTTCGCCCCCGTACCGCCCTCGCTGCCGTCTCGGCGATCATCGCCCTGGTCACCCTCACGGCGTGCCAGTCCGAACCGGAGAAGGCGCCCGAACCGACTCCGGTCGACGCCGCCACCGCCGTCGCCGCGAATCCGGGGTCCGGTGTTGAGGTGGGCTCCGCGCCGACCACAGCCTCGGCGCCGCCGTCGTCCCCGTCGGAGGTGCCACCCGCGCCCGTCATCCCGCCCACGCCCTCCTCGCCACCGCCGCCCGCCCCGGCGGTCGCGCCGGCTCCGACGCAGCCCCCGGCACCCGCGGCGCCGCCGGTCACGGTCACCACCGCGGCGCCCGCTCCGCCGCCGGTCAACATCCTGGTACCGATCGTCGTCCTCCCACCGACTACCACGGCGCCGACGACGACCACCGAAGCTCCGACCACGTCGTCGAGCGCACCGTCGACGACCACGACCACGGCCACGACGACGTCGGCGCCGAAGACCACATCGTCGAGGAAGCCGAGCAAGAGCGCCAGGCCCAGCGCGTCGTCGAGCTCGAAGCCGTCGAGCAGCGGCCGGCACTGTCTGCTGATCCTGTGCACCGACTGACCGAGACCACACATACTCCCCTTTGACCAGCCCGATCGCACGGAAGCGAGAACCTGATGTCCCCGAACCGCGACGCCTCCGCCGGTCGGCGCGGCTCCGCGGCCACGGGTGACACCGGGGGAGTCGACGGCGAGTCCGCGCAGGACTACGGGCGGCAACCGCCCCAGGACCTCGCTGCGGAGCGCTCCGTGCTCGGCGCGATGCTGCTGTCGAAGGACGCGATCGCCGACGTTCTCGAAGTCATGCAGCCGGGCGACTTCTACAGGCCGGCGCACCTGGCCGTCTACGACGCGATCCTCGACCTCTACGGTGCCGGCGAGCCCGCAGACGCGGTGACCGTCGCCGCGGCCCTCGACCGCAAGGGCGAACTCTCCCGCGTCGGCGGTGCGCCGTACCTGCACACCCTGCTCACCTCCGTCCCGACGGCGGCGAACGCCGGGTACTACGCCGAGATCGTCGCCGAGAAGGCGATCCTGCGGCGGCTCGTCGAGGCCGGGACTCGGATCGTGCAGTACGGGTACACCGGCGCTGACGGTGCCGATGTCGCCGAGATCGTCGACCGCGCGCAAGCCGCCGTCTACGACGTCACCGAGCGCAAGGCCTCCGAGGACTACGTGGTCCTCGAGGAGCTGCTGCAGCCCACGATGGACGAGCTCGACGGCGTCGCCTCCCGCGGCGGCGTCAGCATGGGCGTGCCCACCGGCTTCACCGACCTCGACGACCTCACCAACGGCCTGCACCCCGGGCAGATGATCATCGTCGCCGGCAGGCCTGGCTCTGGGAAATCGACCTTCGCCCTTGACGTTCTGCGCTCGTGCTCGATCAAGCACGGCATGGCCGCCGCGTTGTTCAGCCTCGAAATGGGCAAGACCGAGGTCGTGATGCGACTGCTGTCCGCGGAGGCGCGGATCAAGCTCGCCGACATGCGCTCCGGCCGGATGTCCGACGACGACTGGACCCGCCTCGCGCGCCGCATGAGCGAGATCAACGACGCCCCGCTCTACATCGACGACTCCGCGAACCTGACGATGATGGAGATCCGCGCGAAGGCCCGGCGGCTCAAGCAGCGGCACGACCTCAAGCTCATCGTCATCGACTACCTGCAGCTGATGACCTCGGGCAAGAAGGTCGAATCCCGTCAGCAGGAGGTCTCGGAGTTCTCCCGGCAGCTCAAGCTGCTCGCGAAGGAGCTCGATGTCCCGCTGGTCGCCGTCGCGCAGCTCAACCGTGGTCCGGAGCAGCGCGTGGACAAGAAGCCCCAGGTCTCCGATCTTCGCGAAAGCGGATCGCTGGAACAAGATAGCGACATTGTGCTACTTGTCCATCGGCCCGACGCCTACGAACGCGACGACCCCCGCGCTGGCGAAGTTGACATTCTGGTTGGCAAACAGCGGGCGGGCCCGACCGGCTCCGTGACGCTCGCGCACCAACTCCACTACAGCCGCTTCGTCGACATGGCGAAGGGGTGAATGGTCTTTGTGGGATCCCAGAATTGTTGGCGGAATCCCAACCAACATGGCGCCAGACTGGCGCGCGGGAGCGTTTATGCAGTTCACAAGCCTGCGAAGCGGTGACTACCGCCGAGGAGGCGCCATGTCCGTGGGACTGGCGAGACGCCAAGTATGTGAGACGGTCCGCATCGCCGCAGGTCGGAGGAGCACCAGATGCCAAATGCGTTGAGAACCTACAGTCTTCTTGTCGGGTCTCAGATTTCATGGCGCAGTATCAATCAACTTGGCGTCGACCTGGCGCGGACATCACGAGCCGCCACCGCCGCCGCTTGAACGAACGGTCGACGCACCAGCGCGGGCTTGCCGGACCGGCTCAAATGAGGTACTTTTATCTCAAAGCTGTATCCCGGTCAGGCACGAGGCCACGACCACAACCCGAAAGCAGGGCACCATGAGCACCAGCACCACCGCAGATCCGCCGCGCACCGCAGAAGGAGAAACGCCGCAGATGCCGACGTTCAACTGGTACGGCCCCGACGACCTGGTCACCCGTCGCAAGGCGCTAGGGATCACCGGTCGAGATCTCGCCGTCCTCGTTGGGCGCACTCAGGGCAACCTCAGCGACGCAGAACGCGGCACCCGCAAGGTCTCCGACCAGCTGATCGACATGATTCGCGAGATCGAGACCTGGGCCGCCAAGCACTACAGCACGGTCCTCGCGACTGCTCGCGACTACGCCGACACCCACCGAGGCGAACCGATCCCGCTGCGCCGGCTTACTCAGGCCGCGTTCACGCACCGCTACCCGGCCGCCCGGACGGAGCACGGGCCCTTCCCGGTTTCGCTGCACGAAACCGTCGTCGGCCGGGTCGCTTCCACTCTCGAACTCGAGGGCTACACCGTCACCGTGAGCGGAGCATCGAAGTGAACACCACCGACGGAACACTCCGCCCGATCGGCCTGACCACGGAGTGGGACCTCGTCGCGCGCCGTGAAGCGATCAACCTGCCCGTCGAACTCGCCGCCGCGCTCTTCGGCATCGACCAGGCCCGCTACCAGGAGATGGAATCCGGCGCCCGCCGCGCCCCCCTCGGCCTGGCCGACGAATACGCGCTCATGGAGGACTGGGTCGAGGACCTCGCCACCGACCTCGTCGACACCGGCCGGCCCCTCGCCGACGAGAACTACGCCCGCGCTCTCGACACCGTCCGCACCGACCCCGACGCGGTCACCACATCCGGCGCGCGGTACCCGGAGCCCCTCGCGCTCACCGCCATCGGCCGCGCCGCCGCGACCATCAAGGCCCGCGGCGGCGATGTAGGTCTGCCTGCCGGCGAACACCCCGTCCGTGAACTCGTCGCCGCCCGGTACGCCTGCGGCCTGAGCCAGCGCGCGGCCGCGATCGCCCTGCGGATGAAGCCCTCGCCCTACCAGCGCCTCGAGAGCGAGACCCGGCCACGGCCGGTCCCCGTCGGCGTACTCACCGAGCTGCAGCAGATGGCCGAATGGATCCAGGCCACGATCCCCTCGATCACCGCCGCCGCGACCAGCGTCAACGGCACCCCGACGGTGTGGCTCTACGACGACTGGGACGAGTTCGGCGAAGCCCACCCCGAGGCGGTCAGCCCTACCGGCCGCAAGTACCCCCTCCGGCTCAGCCACGTAGCCGCCGGTCGCGCCGCCGGCGAACTCGGCCTCGAGATCGCGCCGCCGGCCGAGGACGATGACCAGCCCCGCCGCGAGCACGCGCTGGTCCGGATCGACGAGATCGCCAACCGGAAGAGCTGACCATGGACGAGAAGATGTGGGAAGTGAAGCGCAGCTACAGTCACCACAGCGTGATGAGCCGCCCCTTCCAGATCCCCGTGTCCAGGATGTTCGCGGTCCTCGGCGCCGCGGGGCTCGTGTTCGCCGGCGTCCTGGTCTGGCCCACGCAGGACGCCTCCCAGCAGTCCCAGCAGGCGCAGCCCGCCATCGAGACCCAGCAGCAGCCCGCCGCGCCCGCGCCTGTCATCGCACCCACCGCGGGAGTACCGCAGGCAGTCGTCGGTCCCGTCGCACCGCCGAATATGTCCGATCTGGCGAGACAGATCCGGGAAAGCGCGCAGCAGACTCCTGGTCAGGCCCTACAACAGGGCATTGATCAGTGTGCCGCCCAGGGGAACACAGGCACTGTTATGGTCCCGATGATCAGCAACAAGCCGATGTCATGCGAAAACCTCAAGCACAAGCCCACTTGGCCGGGCTCCGAAGACATCGGAGGAAGCCTGTTCGGAGGCTCGCTGCGGATCTTCGGTGACGCACCCAGCGGAGCCAGTGCACCGCCGCCGGAGGAACCGGTCCCGTGGCGGGAGATCGCGCTCGGCGGCGCCGCCGGCGCCGCGATGCTCGGGCTCCTCGCCTGGGCCTGGACCCTGCGCCGCCGCGCCGCGGCCCGCCGCGAGCTCCTCGCCGAGGCGGACGAGATCCGCGACACCGTCGAGACCGAGTACCTGACCTACCTCGCGAAGGCCACCGACCGGCTGTTCAAGCGGCCCCTCCTCGACCAGCTGACCGAGCCGCTGACGATCGCCTTCATCGACGCCCGCGAGAAGATGAACGACCTGCACGAACAACTCGACCGCAGCAACGACGCCGCGGTCGGCGAGTACGTCGACGCTGTGCAGGACTGCCACCAGGCGTGGACCGCCGCCGCGGAGCACGCCGAGGAGATCGGCCTCGGCACGATGGAGCCCGGCGTAGCCGAAAAGCTGCAGAGGGCCCAGAACCTGCTCGAGGTCGCGCTCGACCAGGGCGTCACCAGCGCCGAGCGGAGCAACGCCATCGACAAGACCGCGACGATCCTGGCCGCGATCACAGGCCGCTCCAAGGACGTCGTCCAGAGCGAGGTCGCCGTGGCCGTCGGCGAAGAGCAGCTCGCGATCGAAGCTGCGGCCCCCCAGCTCGCGATCGCCGCCGCCCCGCACACCTCCGACGTCCCCGTGTTCCTCAGCGGGTACTCGCTCGGCGCGCAGTCCTCCGGCGAGATCCTCCACAGCCGCCTCAGCGAGCCGACGCGGTGATCGCATGGACATTGCCCCCGGACTGAGCATCGACGCCGACTATTGGGCGGGCCGCGCTGCGGCCGTGCTCGGGCACCGCGGGGTAGGGAAGAGCACCACGTGCCGTGTCCTCGCCGAAGAGCTGTACACCGCGAAGGTGCAGACCCTGATCATCGACCCGATGGGCGTGTTCTGGGGGCTCCGAGCCGACACCGCCGGCAACCCCAGCGGCGTCCCGATCCCGGTGTTCGGCGGTCGCCGCGGCGACGTGCCACTTGAACCTAGCGCCGGGAAACTGATGGCTGATCTCGCCGTCGAGCGCGGCCTGTCGATGGTGCTCGACCTCTCCGAATTCGACAGCCAGGAACAGGAGTTCGCGTTCACCGCTCAGTTCCTCGCCCATCTGTACCGGAAGAACTCCGGCCTCGTGCACGTGATCGTCGACGAGGCAGACCAGTTCGCGCCGCAGGTCATCGAGTACAAGGAGCAGAAGCCAGCCCTGAACGCGATGATCAACCTGGTGCGCCGCGGCCGGAACAAGGGAATCGGCGTCACGATGGCATCCCAACGCGCGGCGTCCCTGAGCAAGAACGTGCTCTCGCAGGTCAGCATCCTCGCCGCGATGCGCATGACCGCCCCCGCCGACCGCGACTCGATCGCCGCGTGGGTACGCGGGCAGGGAGACCCGCAGAGCTGGTCGAAGATCGCCGAACTGTTGCCCAAGCTCGCCGTCGGCGAGGCCTGGTGGTGGATCCCCGAGCAGGAAGTCCTCACGCAGGCCAAGGTCCGCCGCGCCCGCACCTTCGACACCTCCCCGACCCGCAGCCGCCGCAACAGCGTCACCCGTGAGCCCAAGGCGCTCACGGACGTCGACCTAGCACGGATCGCAGACCAGATCGCCGCCACCCGCGAGCGCGCCGCGGCCAACGACCCGCGCGCGCTCACCGAGCGCATCCGCTCACTCGAGACAGAGAACGCACGCCTGCAGCGCACCGACGACACACCGCCCGCCGCCGAGCCGCGCACCGTCGAGGTGCGCGTCGAGGTCCCCGTGCCGTACATACCGGAGCGGGTGACCGTCGATCTCGCCGCGCTGCACGACCGCGCCGCGGCGAATGCGCGTGAAGCTGGTCAGATCACCGCCGCGATCGAGGCTCTGCAGGCCGCCATCGACGAGATTCCCGCGATACCGCCACCCACCCCTGCTGCCCCCGCCGCGTCTTCCGCCGCGTCGCCGGCCCTCCCAGCCCGACGAGACGAGCCCCGCCGTCCTGCGGCCGCAGCCGCTGCCAGTACGCCGACGAACGGCACGCGGCCGCGGTTCCCGTCCGGCGCGCACCGGATGATCGAGACGCTCGCCCAGATGGCTCCGATCCGGCTCACCATGGCGCAGTGGGCTGCAGGCGCCGGCCTCACACATACAGGAGGCACCTGGTCGAAGTACCTGGTTGCGGTCAGCCGCGAAGGTCTCATCGACGAGAACACCGCCGGGTTCACCTTGTCCGACGTCGGATGGGACTACCTCGGCGGGAACCGGCCGGAGCCGATGACCGCGGCCGAGATCCAGCATCGGTACCTGAGCATCTTGCCCGCCGGTGGCCGCCGGATGCTGCAGGCGTGCATCGACGCGTCCCCACGCGCGCTGACGAAAGAGCAGCTCGCCGAGTTGGCCGGGGTCACCCTCAGCGGGGGGACCTTCGGGAACTACCTGGGGATGCTGCGGCGGAACGGACTGGTCGAGCAGGCCACCGACGGTGGGTTCGTCGCGACCACGATGCTCATGCGCGGCGCCGCGCACGGCTGAACAGCTGAACAGAAGCTCGTACAACCAACCGGAAAGATCTGGCCCATGGACAAGAACACCATCAGTGCTGCCGATCACCGCGCGTGGAAGGCCGCTACGTGCCTTCAAGACGTCGCGAACCTGACCGCCAACTGGCTTGAAGGATCTGTGGACTCGCAACCTGGCTATGCGCGGAATACGGGGCCCGACGCCGAGACGCAAGCGTTGATCCCGATCCTGGCCGCCGTGAACCGCGCGGGATTCCTGACCACCTGCTCACAACCAGGGCATCGCCCCGAGCCTGGGACTGACGGCCGCGAATGGGCGCAACGAGCGGCGGTTGAGGGGTTCGTTCACGAAGGGAAACTACTGGAAGAGATCATCACTCGAGGAAACGAAGCGGGAGTGCTGGTTCTGCCTGACGATGGGCGGACGGTCAAGCTCAACGCACCCTTCGATGACGGGGCAATGCTCAATCTCACCATCGAGGAAGACGGATCACAGATACGAGAGGAAGTGTTCTCGGTGACCACGGTCGACGGCGATGTGTTCACTGTCTTCGGAACCCGCGACAACCCGTATCGCGAGGACGATCTGTGCTCTGTCGAGGCTGCCGCCGACATCGAGTCCGCCGTGTTCGTGACAGTGATTGACCCTGAGTTCGAGGACAGCCAGAAGGTCTGGGAAGTTCTCGGGGCGGCGGCCGATTCAGTGGTACGCGAAGGGCTCGAAGCCCCAGAGGCGCCCGCTGGCGAGCCGCAGGAGCCCCAACCGCAGACTTCCCGGCCGGAGGCACCGGGGCCAGCCCAGGAGGATGCACAGAGCGTTCCCTTGTTCGCTCCGCGTGTACGGTTCCTCAGCACGGACCAGAGCCAGTTCGACGCCATGATGACCTGGCGAGCCGACATCGAAATGGTCAACCGTGACGATGTCGGAGACCCGACGCCCGTAGTAGTTGGCTACGTCGACTTCATCATGGTCAGGCTCTTCGAACACGATGTGCCCGACCTCCTCGACTCCCTCTCGGCGGACGCGGCGACTTACGCCGAGCTGTTCGCTGGCGACGACCTCGCCCCCGCTGTCAAGGCCAATTTCTCGGATGCCGATCTGATCAATAACGTCCTGATCATCGAAACAGCGATGATTGGCACACCCCTTCGCGGCCGCGACCTCGGTGCATGGGCGGTCTCGGAGATCATCGCTCGCATAGCTGGCACCACCGACACCCTGGTGCTGCTCTACCCCTACCCCACGCTGGCGCACACCGGTGAAGTAGACGAACTGGCAGCGGTCACAGCGCTGTGTAGGCACTGGGAGAAGGTTGGTCTCGAGCCAATTGCCGCCGCGCCAGAGTTTCTCGGCAACACCACCGCGTTCACCACGTTCAACGAGGCGCGCGCTCGTTTACGTCACGTAGAAGATGTCCACGGAGATGTCCCCATGGCAGCGTTGGAAGCTGAACGGGAGTTCGCGCGGTGGCCTCGCCGCGTGATCCAAGGCTTGCAGCAGTGGTAGCTCACTGTTCCCTGCAGAAACGGGCTAGCTGGTGCTGGATATGCCTGCTCGCCCGCAAGTTGAGAGTAGGGCTGAGAGTAGCGGCGTTCGCCCAGGTCACCACGGGGATCACCTTTAAGAGTCTCTGCATCGTCAACTTCACAACATCGCGCTAGCGGGCGTGAGAATCGGCAGCCGCCGGGGGATGGGGGCTCTCAACGGGGGACGGCGGCGTCGGGTGCCCGATGCTGACGAACAGCACGAAGCCGATCACACATGCGAGGTCACGCAAGGTGGTCCGGGTACGGGCCCAGCGCGGGTTCCGGCGCGGTGCGCTGGGCCGCGCGACGGGCCGGCGGTAGTGCACCGTGCGCGGCGCGCGGCGGGTAGGGGTGCGCTGCGGGCGGTCGGAGATGGGGCGGGGTGACGTGATGGTCATGACGGACCTTTCGGCTACTCGGAGACGGTGACGCGAGCCGGACCTGACGGGGCAGGGCGGACGTGGCGTGAGTGAATTGCTTCTGTCGGAAGGGGTTCGGGAACAAGGGCTGTGCGCGCTGGTGCTCTCCGGGGGCGAGGGGATGCCGCCCGCCCCCGGAGAGGTCTACTCGTCGCCGAGGGTGGCGATGCGGGCCAGGATGTTCTGCAGGGCGAACGCCCGGCCCAGGTCATCGCGCGCCGCGGCGGCGGTGCGCAGGTCGCCCTGACGGAGCGCGTCGACACCCGCGCGGTAGGTGGTCTCGGTGGAGGTGATGGTGTCGGTCATGGTGTTCCCCTTCCTGGGAGGTGGCAGGCCCTGCGCCTTTGCCGATGAGATAAGAATACATCATTGCTGCGATGGGCGCAACCACTTGCGGGACTCGGTCAAGTGCGATATAAATACATCATCAGCACGGTAACGGGCCGAGCTACGAACACGATTGAGGTTCACAGGAAACATGACGATCACCATCACGCACACGCACGCCAACGGCACCATTCTCACCGGCACCTCACGCGGAGACGGCATCGCCGACGCGCTCAAGACCGTTGTCAACACCAACACCTACCGCTCGCCGTGGCGCTGGTCCCGCAAGGTCGGAGCCTGGTACGTCCAGAACAGCCGCGACAAGAACGCCGACGAGGGCACCGTCGAGGTCACCAAGGCGTGCTTGGAGGTTCACGGATTCACCGTCGAGCTCGACGTCGACAACACGCGCCGGGCCGCCGCCGAGGTCGAAGCCGATCGCGCCGAGCGTGCCAGCGACCGGGCCGCCGGCCTCGCAGTGAAGGCCGACCGCCTGCGCGACGCGGCCACCGTTGCCGAGCAGCGCGAGCAGGCCGCCTCCGCCGCCCTCCCACCGATGGGGGAGCCGATCAAGATTGGCCACCACAGCGAGAACCGGCACCGTCGGGCGATCGAGAAGGCCCGCACCACCCTGTCGAAGTCGGTCGAGGCTGACCGCAACGCCGAGCACGCCGCCCAGCGCGCCGCCGCCGCCCAGAAGACCACCGAGCAGCGGTACAAGCCGGACCAGATCCGCCGCCGCCTCGAGACCCTCGGCGCCGACCTTCGCCGCCAGGAGCGCGCCCGCGACGGCCACACCCGCACCCTCTACACCGACGGCTACGGGGTCAAGCACGTCGAGGAGACCGCCCCGGCCACCGGCGAACACCGCGTGCGAGTCCTCGACGACATCGACCGTCTCGCCGACCAGATCACCTTCTGGGAGGAGCAGCTCGCCGCCGCGGCCGCCAACGGGGCGAACCTCTGGGACAAGACGACCGTCGCCGTCGGCGACATCGTCTACGCCGGGGGCAGCGCCTACCGGGTGGCGAAGGTCAACGCCAAGTCGGTCCGCGTGGGCGGCGAGTTCAGCGGCCTGCTGCCCTACAGCAAGATCACCAAGGTCTTCACCAAGGACGGCGAGCCGGTGACCATCGTCGACGGCGCCCGCGTCATCGACTGAGCGCCAACGAGGGGCGGGACCCGAGCCCGCCCCTCGGGCGCACGTCCCCCGAATCGCCGAACATGTCAGCGCGAGCGGCGATGATCAGAACACCCCCACCAGCACATCCGCCTCGAGGAACAGGAGCACAACCCGATGGACTTCACGATCTCCCACCAGCCGCTGAGCGACCGCATCTACATCGGCACCGTCGATAAGACGGGCACCGTGTTCCGCGACAAGGAGGACGCCACCGAGCGCGCCGTGGCGGCCGTCGCGCAGTACGTCCTGTCCACCTACCCGGAGGGAATGACCCTGCGCCGGCGCGACGGAAGCGGCTGGGAGATCGACGTGAAGGAGATCCCGGCACCGGCCGCACCGTCGGACGCCGCCTCGCCGGCGCCGAACTCCGAGGTCGAGTCATGACCACGCCGAGGGCCTGGGAAGTGCCGCACCTGCGCCCCGGCGACATGCTCCCCACCGCCGATGACTTCCCCGAGTACATGGCCGACGCCGACGCCTTCCCCTGCCCGGCATCCGCGGGCAGCCGCAGCGGCCACTGCGCGCTCGGCGAAGACCACCCCGGCACCGTGCACGCCGCCGTGTCGTACTCCGGCCGAATCGTCTCGGTCTGGACGCAAGCCCTGCCCACGCGCTACTACTGAGCCGCAACACCGAGTGCGCCCCGAAACCAGCCCTGACCTGGGAACGGGGCGCACTCGGCGTACCCGGAAGAGAGTGTGTTGACCACCCTCTCAAAATGAGATAGAATTACATCATCGGCATGGCGAGAGGCCAGCCACCATCCGAGAGGATCACCCCAATGCACGGAAGCCTGATCAACACCATCGCCGCGAACGGCAGCCGGATCGAGCCGCAGGTCGGCATGGGCGCCACCATCGTCATGTGGACCGACCGCCACGCGGCCACCATCGTCGGCATGACCAAGTCCCGCAAGACGATCTATGTCCAGCGCGACCGCGCCACCCGCGTCGACAACCGCGGCATGAGCGACAGCCAGGACTACGAGTACAGCGCCGACCCGGACGCGCCCATCTCCACCTTCACCCTCCGCAGCAACGGCCGCTGGATCCTCCGCGGGAACTCCCTCAACGACGGCACGGCGCTGCTGATCGGCCGCCGCGACGAGCACTACGACTACAGCTTCTAGCCCGCTCAGCCGGACGAAACCCGTCACACCCAGCCGGTATACCCGAACCACAGCGCCCCAGGAGGCCACGATGTCCAGCCAGACCACCTACACGACCCACGACGCGACCCTGCGGCTCGCCGAGCTCGCCGAGGAGAAGGAGAACCGCGCCAAGACCGTCCGCAAGCAGCTCGCCAAGGACTCCCGCGCCGCCGCCGGCGAATCGCTCGCCAGCACCGTCGCGATCATCGGCGCCATGGAAACCGAGGCCGCCCAGTTCTACCAGTTCGGCGACCTGCTCTCCGAGGGCAACCCTCCGGCGCTGCTGATCCGCGCGGCCGCCAAGCAAGCCGCAGAGGGACGTCTCGAACAGGACAGCTCCGCCCGGATCGCCCGGGCGAGCGGATCGGCCTGACCCGAGCCGCCCACGACATCATCGACGTCCTCACCCGCATCGAGAACTGAGCGTCCCACCTCCCCCGAAGGGCACCTGAGAACCATGCTGACCCGCAGACCACTGGACGACCTGCACCTGAGCCAGCGCGCCCGCGTCCTCTACCGCTACTCCGCGACGGACCTGTTCGCCGGAGCCGGCGGATCAAGCCAAGGCCTGCACGAGGCGGGCATCGCGATCCGGCTGTGCGCCAACCACAACCCGCTCGCCGTCTCCACTCATGCGCTCAACCACCCGGGAGCCGACCACCGGACGGAGAACCTGTCCAACACCGACTTCCGCAGCTACCCGCGCACCAGCATCCTGTGGGCCTCGCCGTCGTGCGTGCACCACGCCCGCGCCCGCGCCGGGAAGAAGCTCACCGCCGAGGCCGAGCTGCGCCGCGACACCGTCGCCGCCGTCGACCGCGCGACCGCGTTCGCCATCGTCGAAGCCGCCGAGATCCACCGCTACCCGATCATCTACGTCGAGAACGTCCTCGACTTCCGCAACTGGGTGCTCTACGAGGCGTGGGTCGGCATGCTGCAGGCCCTCGGGTACGAGTACACCGAACTCACCCTCGACGCCGCCGACTTCGCTCTCGGCCAGAACCGAAAGCGCCACTTCGGCGCCGCGACCCTGCCCGGCATCGACCTCGACCTCACCCCGCCCACTGCAGCCCCGGTCTACGCGGCCGACATCATCGACGACAACCCCGGCCGCCTGCTCGACCGCCGCCTCTACGTCTCCGACCAGATCGACACGATCACCGATCGCGGCGTCCGCTACCTGGTCACCTACCGCCGCAACGCCAAAGCAGTCCGCGCCGACCAGAGCCGCCTGGCCACGATCACCGCCGGAGGACACCATCACGCGATCGCCGAGCTCGACAGCCGCGGCCGGACTTGGTACCGCATGCTGACCAACCGCGAATGCGCCCGCGCCCAAGGTTTTCCCGACGAATACCAGTTCAACGGCAACTACGACACGATCAAGCACCAGATCGGCAACGCCGTGCCCGTCACCATCGCCCGATGGCTCGGAACCTGCGCGATCGACGCCCTCGACGCCGCAGCAGACCGCGGCATGCTCATCCCCGCCTAGCCCCACCCCCAGGAGGAACCCACCACCATGGCCACCGACACCGCACCCGCCGTCCGGCCCGTCGTCATCGTCGACGTCGAAGCGACCGGCCTGAACGAAACTCGCCGCGACCACATCTGGGAGGTCGCGATCATCCGCCACGACCACACCGGCCGCCGCGAAGACACCTTCCAGATCCAGCACGACACAGGCCTCGTCGCCGACCTGCCGGAGAAGTTCCGTGCCGATCACGTCCGACGGTACGACCAGTCCACCGCCCTGACGCCCGGTGCCGCCCGCACCCGCCTCTGGACCGCTCTGCAGGGACAGCCGACGTTCGTCGGCGCCGTCCCGTCCTACGACGCCGCCCTGATCGCGCAGCTGCTCGGCACCGCCCCCTGGCATCACCGCCTGCGCTGCGTCGAGACCCTCACCGCCGGCCACCTCGGCCGCGACGCCGGCGGCCTCAACGACTGCCTCGCCGCCCTCGACCTCGAGCCCAACCCGCACGCCCACGAGGCGCTGCCCGACGCGCTCGCCGCCGAACGGATCTACGCTCACCTGATGCCCCTGCCGACGGTGGCGGTGCCGTCATGACCGCCAGCGTGCACGAGTTCCGCCCTCGCATCGCGCCCGCTGCGGACGAAGCCGCGCGCCGCGCCGCGGCGATGCGCGCACACCCTTCCGCCGCGCACAAGGCGCCCGCCCGGCTCCGCCTCGTCGATCCGGCGACCGACGCGGCCCGCGCCGCCGCGACGGTGCTGCCCCTCCGCCGCCCGGGTGGTCGCTGATGTTCCGGGCGGGCGATCAGGCGGGCGGCTACTTCCCGACCCAAGCCGAGGAGGCCGCCTACCTCCGCCGAGTCCTCTGGAACGGCAAGGAAGGCATCTACGCCCGCGCCGTGCGCGAGCTGACCGCCGCCGAGATCGACGCCGCCGTACCGGCCGTGGTCGCCACCCTCGAAGGGATCAGCACCAGCGCGCAGGGTGGGGCCATCGATCGATGGCGCAAGCACCGCGGCTCCCTCGCAATCCTGGGCCTGTGGCTGATCTCCGAGTCCCGCGCCCGCTGCGGCCCCCGCTACGTCGCCGAGAAGGCCTCCGTCGTCGCCCTGCAGTACGGCAGCCCCTCACCGAGCTGGACCACCCCGGACTGGTTCGCCAGCGACAAGATCCTCGACCTGTTGAACTGAGACCCGACCGAACGGAGCACCACCATGCCGAGCAACCTGATCGGCGTCCCCGCCGCGATCCTCCGCACGACCTACGTCAGCCTCGACGAGCTCGCGCGCCGCGAGCCGCAGGCCTTCGCCGACCTGGCCGCCCACGCCTGGGACCGCGACCGCGCGCTGCCCGACAGCAGCCGCGCGACCCTGCAGCACTGGGCCCTCGTCGACGCCCTCGGCAACGTCCACGCCACCGTGCGCGCGGTCGTCGCATCCGTGACCACCGTCGACCCCACCGGCGCGCGCCTCCTGCCGCTCGACACCGTCATGCCCAGCCCGCCGGCGCGTCCCCGCGGCGTCGTCGAGCCGATGAGCGACGACGAACAACGCGCCCTGATCGCTCAGTGCCTGCGCGTCGCCGAGATCTTCGACGAGGAGGTCCCCGACTACGCGATCAGCCCCGATGGCCACAGGATCGGCGGCGCGAACGGCTTCCACAAGCGGACCAGCTCCGGCCTGTACCTCGAATGGTCCTACGGCAGCCCGAGCAGGCTCTGGACGCCCTGGGGTAAGTGGACGTTCGTCGGCGGCGGATCTATCGCCGCCGGAGGGTATACGCGTCACGAGGCGCACTGCGCGGCGTTCATGGCCCGCCTGACGACCGAACTGCACGCCCCGCTCGTCGAGTCCGAGTTCGGCGAGACCGGCCCGGTGTACAGGATCCTCGCCGTCGACGGCGTTCCCCTGCCGACACCCGGCGAGGTGCTGCCCACGGCGACCCGGGACGAGTACAAGACCGCCCGGGCCGACTGGGCGCGATTCGGCGGCCCGCACACGACGTACGGCAGCTGACCCCGGACCATGGTCACCGACGCCACCGCCAGGAAGAAGTGCTGCCAGCGAGCGGTCGACGAGCTCACCAACACCGACGCGCTCGTCGAGATCCTGCTCGCCGCCGAACGCGACCGCGACCTCGCGATCGCCACTGCCGCCAAGGCAGAAGCCGCCCTACAGCGCGTCAACGACCTCCACACCTACAAGATCGTCGACGGCGACCTGTGGTGCCCCGAATGCAAGCAGCCCAGCCCCTGCCTGACGAACGCCGCCGCACGCCCCTGACCTGCACAGGGAGGCAAGTCGCGGCGCGCCCCCCGGCGAATCCGACAAACTGTACGCAAGGGTGGGAAACAAAGTTTCAGGGATCCCCCGCCGACCGGCACTTAGTACTAGAACGAGCGCCCCGCGCGGCGCCGAGGGAAGGGGACAGCAGCATGGGCACGGACAAGGAGTTCCTGCACCGACGACTGCCGCTCGAACGACTCCGGGCCATCGTGGCCAGGTTCGACGCCCACCCCGGCGACACCGGGCTCGAGCTCCGCGACGCCGTGGACCCGTCGGGCCTCCCCGGTGTCGAGGTCGCCGTCGTCGACACCGGGTACACCGGTGGACCACCCGGGACCGTCAAGTGCACCGAGTGCGGCTACTCCGAACCGTGGGCCGTGCACAAGTGCGCGAACTGCGGCCACGTCATGCACGACTGACCCGCCCGATCTGACCGACCAGAAGAGGAACACCCCGGAGCATGACCACCAACGAGCAGCACGTGCAGCTGGACACCATCCTCGAGCAGTACGAGACGCTGCGAGCCCGCCGCGACGCATTGAACGCCGCGCTTGACCAAGCGCACCACCAGGACGAATTCAACATCGCCAGGATGGTGGACGACCACGCCGCCGTCTGCGCCGTCGCGCGCGCGGTACTCAAGTACTCCGAGCTGTGCGACTCCGAGCAGGACCTCACTGGCCGTGCCGGGGTCGCGTTCGTCCAGACGCTGCACCTCGTCGCCAAGCAGAAGCGCGCCGAAGGCCTGACCGAGGAGGCCATCACCCACCAGGAGGAGCGCTACGAGGCCTGGGCCCTCGCGACCGCCGATGCGGGCGAGATGATCGAGGCCGCTCCCACCCTCCCCGCGGCAGATGATCTCGTCGCCGCGGTGGCCGCCTGGTGGGAACACCTCCGCGAGGAACGAATCGATCAGGCGCTCGCGCGCACGGCCGCGGCGGCGCAGGCCGCCGGCGCCCAGAACATCCGCGAGGAGACCGGCGTCACCGAGGACGGGCGCCCGTTCCGCCGCCTGGCATGGGACATGCCCGAGCCGGACGACGACGAGGAAGAGCTCGCGCTGCCGGCCGAGGACGCGCTCGCACCCGGCGCCGTGATCCCGGCCAGCCCGCGTCACCGGCTCCGCGCGACGTTCTCTCGGAGCCCGTGGCGGGTGGTCCGCCGCCAGTATGGCCAGACGCGCTGGCTCGAAGATGGGACCGCCTACAAGGTCGGCCCGCAGGCGTTCGAAGAGGCCCAGGCCGCACGATTGGACCTCACCAGGACCGAGGTGATCGACATCTACCACCTCGACGCGAACGGTTGGCTTCTCGTTGACTCTCTCCCGCCGCTCACCGCCGGCGAGGTCGCCCTTCCGAACGGCGAGCTGGTTCGCGGCGAGATCAAGCCCGCCAGCCAGGTCGACGGCACCAACACTGATCTGCTCGCGTACGGGGTGATCGGCGCGATCTTCCCGGCGGGAACCCAGTGGGAGGCGCGCATCCGGATCAGCGGCGAGGACGGCGTCCGGCGCCCGATCCACGACCGGCATGCGCTGCACCCGACCCGGCTGCGGGCGATCGCCGCGGTCCGCGCGATCTGGGCTCAGCACCAAGACCATCAGCCGCCGGACGCCGCTGCGACGTAGCCGCTCTGCGACGGATCGCGGGGCTACGATAGCTAGTGTGTTCGATAGTGCCGTGTGGCGGGAATGCGTCCCGCCGAAGCCGTGCGTTGTGTCCACCGCGGCGGTCTTCCCGCGCCTGGGCTACGGCGGCAGTTGGCGCGCAGATCGGGTGAAGCTCTACGTGCGTACGAACGGCCTCCGGATCGAATCGGAAATGCCGGGTGAGCTGCACGCGTGGGTCAAGCTGGTGGACGATTCATGGATGGCAAAGGTGCTGGTTCAGCCCACGTTGTTGAGGCGTCGGTTCCCGATGATGCTGTGGGTCACTGCGGACGCCGTCAGGGACACTGCACCCCCCGACGGGGCGTGATGCCGATCGACGGTGCTTCCCGGCGCATCACGCTGGACCCGAACGTGCGCGCCCACCGTCGATCGGCTGTTCGATATTAGCGCGCGCCCAGCAACTCCGCTCGCTCCGGGTTCGCGCCACCGACAAGGGAGCGCGGATGGGCGGCGGCGAGTAGAATCCGGCACGAGTAATTCCGCGCATGTCACCCGCCTTCCCGGGGAAGCGCCCGACGATCGGCTCACCATGGACGACCAGCTGCAGCTCTCCCTCGACACCGTCGACCCCGAGGCGTTCGACACGGTGCCCGAGCAGCCCGCCACCACCAACGTCGGATGGAGCGGCCCCGAGGCCTGCCAGATCGCCGGCATCACCTACCGCCAACTCGACTACTGGGCGCGCACCCACCTCGCCGAGCCCTCGCTGCAGCAGGCCGCGGGCTCCGGCAGCAAGCGCCTCTACTCCTACCGCGACCTGATCATCCTCAAGACGGTCAAGAGGCTCCTCGACACCGGGCTCAGCCTGCAGAGCATCCGCACCGTCGTCGCCCGCCTGGCCACACTCGGCACCGAGGACCTCGCCTCGGCGTCGCTGTTCAGCGACGGGGCGACGGTCTACCAGGTCCACACCGCGGAGGAATTCGTCGACCTCCTCAACGGCGGGCAGGGTGTCTTCGGCCTCGCCCTGCGCTCCCTCGTCGCCGACACCAAGGCGCGGCTGCTCGACTTCCCCGGCCAGTCGGCTGACGATGCCACCGCAGGTTCGGCGCGCGACGAGCTGCACGCCCGCCGTGAGCGCAAGCTGCGAACCGCCGGATAGGCCCATCCCCCGAGCGGCCACCACCGCTGGCTGCCAGTCCCCGGCCCCACGGGGGCTGGAATCCTGAGCGACAGCAGGCGCATTCGGCTTGCGCCACACACGAAATGATGTATTATTACATCATCAGCCAAGCGTCCGGCCAGGCTCACCACCTCCTGAAAGGCTTCCCCGTGAAGGACCTCGAGCACCCCCAGGCCCACGAAGACCAGGACGACCTGTACGCCGACGACCTGTACGGCTGGCGCCTCGCAGGCGTCCTCACCTGCGCCTACTTCGCGTCCATCGCCCTGCTGACCGCGATGGTCCTGGCGATGACCGACTCCGGCGAAGTCGCCGCCCTCGCCACCCTCGCCTCGTCGATCATCCCGATCAGCCTCGCCATGCTGATCCTCCGAGCGCGTCCGTGATCGCGCCGAGCACGAACGAAAGAAGCGCAGCCACTATGAATTCCGCAGTCCACCGACTCTCGCAGGGCATCGCCGCGGTCTGCACCGCCGGCGCCTTCGCCGTCAGCTTCCACGCCCTGACCACCCTCGCCAGCACCCACGGGGTGCCCGGCCAACTCGCCCTCGTCTGGGCCGCCGTCGTCGACCTGACCATCCTCGGCGGCACGATCGCCCACATGGCCATGCCGAACAGCCGCTACGCCCTCGGAGTCTTCCTCGCCGCCGCCACCGTCTCCATCGCCGGGAACATCGCCTACGCGCAGCCCTGGGGCCCGATCGGCATCGCCGTCGCCGTCACCCCGCCCGCGTTCATGCTCATGCTCGTGCACCTATGCGTGAAGCTCGACCTGCACCTGCGCGAAACCCGACGCGCCAACCCCCGGCCCGCCCGCCCGGAGTACGCGCCCCGCGGCACCGAGCCCGCCGTCGACCTCGCGGCGAGCTTCCGAAGCAACAACCCCAATCGCTCCGGAGAGCTGCTGCTCACCGGAGCGAACTGACGGTGGCACCCGGCATGATGAACCCAACCACGTGGACTGCGAAGGAGGCGAGCATGGACGAGCAGCACGCGCGCGACGTCGCGATCTTCGAGACACCAACCACCACCTGGGCCCTACTCAGCGAGCAGCGGTCCGTGCTGCACGACTACCGGTGGCGCTGGACGGGGGACACCGACCGCGTCATCACCGAGGCGTTCCACCTCGTCGAGGCGCTCGAGGAGCACTCCAAACAGCGCGTGCTCGAAGCGCGGTGGGCCGTACTTCCGTCGCCGTCCTACTTCTCGACGGTGGGCACCCCGCAAGCAATACTCCTGGACTCGCTCATCCCGCACCTCGACCGTGCAGACGACGTGCGCAAACGGGTGCAGGTGATCCTCGCGGAAGCCGACCCGCCGACCTCCCTCCGCGATCGCGTGAAGCGTCGGTTCTGGCCGGTCGCTCTTGGCGCCGGCGGTACAGCGATAGCCGGTGACGTGCTCTACTCCGCCGGATCGATCCCGATGACCGGGTCGTCTCTCCTGCTCGCGTGCCTGACCACAACTGGCCTGTGGGGATGGGCGATCGTCAAGTGGCGCCGACCAGCCCGCACGTCGATCTCCTACGACGACGCGCTCACTATCGCGCTCGACCGACACGAAGAGACCTGGACCCGGACCGCCGCTCAGGCTGCGCCAGCCGGTACCGCCGCGCCGCACGACGCCGCTGCACCGTCGACCTCGGCCATGACCGCCGCGGCCCGAGCGCGCCTCATCGCTTCCGCCACGTCGGCGCTCACCCGCCTGGACGAGGAATGGTTCGCCTACGAACACCACCCGGATCACTTGCGGGACTACTACATCGACCGGCCGCTCCTGCGCGACGACACCGTCCCCGCCACCGCCGCCTACAACGACGCTCTCTACGATCTCCGCGAGCGCGTCATCGCCCTGACCTCCGCCAGCACGGACGACGACATCCGCGCCGCCGACGCCGCAGCTGAGCACGCCCTGGCCGCCTGGTCTGACGCCTGGGACTACGCGTACGAGATGAAGACCACCGACCGAACCGCCGAAGAGCGGCACGCCCTCAACCGGCTGTTCAAGATCGCCTCGCAACTGCGCGACGATCAGACGCCCCGCGAAATGTGGACCGGCCTGATCGAGCGAATGACCCGCGAGCTGAACAAGATCCGCACCGTTCCCATCAACCACGCGGCCCTACCCGACCAACTCGGGATCGAGGCCGGCAAGACCCTGCAGCTGGCCCTGACGGCTGCGCCTGCCCCGCGGCCGTTGACCGCCGCCACGGAATCGGAGGCTCGACCATGACCACCAGCCAGTGGATTGCGGACAACGCCGTCCCGCTGATCACGCTCGCGACCGCGATTATTGTTGGTGGCGCGACCCTTGCCTACAGCGACGGACGGCCACTGCACAAGGTGAACGTGGTGGCCCGGTTCCGAAATGCCCGGGCCGATCGGCAGGCCGCCGCTGAGGTGCTCGAGAAGCGGATCGCCGTCGCCGAGGCGCTCCGCTCAGCGCTCTACAAGGAGTACAACGCGTTCCTCATGAACGACGCCGACGTCTACCTGGATCGCCGTCTGCTCGCAGACCTCAAGGAACCGCTGACCGCCGAATTCGAGTCCGCCCGAGAGATCATGGACGACGCCTTCACCGCACTCAACCGCCGCGACCCTGCCACCGTGACGGCCGCAACCCAGGCCGCCCGGGATGCACGTGCCGCTTGGGATGCCGCAGACCGCCACGCCCGCGAGAAGAACCTCGGCCTCGGGGACCTGACGCCCGAGCAGAAGAGCAAGCGCGACCTCGCACAGAACCTCCTCGACCTCGCCGGCCATGCCGAGACCGGCGCCGCCGAGCGGGCCAACGCCATCGAGCGACTGTCGAAGATCCTCGAAGACCTCACCGCCGCCCCCGCCGCGGTCACCGCCGCGGATCTGCGCCGCCGCATCGACCAGCGTCACGAGCTGGATGCGGCCCCGCAGCGGCGCGCGCTCACAACCGGTACACGATGAGGACGGGATACCAGCCCGCACCGCCAGCGGAATGCGAGACGACCAACCCGGCCCCAGCTCTGGCCCCCGCGTGGGTGCCGGTGCGAGTCGTCGCGCTCGTCAGCTGGAACGGAAACCACCCGTACTGCGACCTCGCCGCGGCGCACCCCAACCTGATCGAGGTCCACGAGCTGCTGCCCGACGCCCGCGATGCCCTCCCGAGTCTGGTCCTGGCGCCTGCCGGCGCGCTGATCATCGACGGGCACGGCTACCCCGCGGAACGGTTCGAGATCGGCTGTCACGACTACCACGGCCTCGAGGACGTGTGCCCCAACCCGGGCCCGCAGCCGTCGGCCTCCGCGATCATCCTGTGCGCCTGCTACCCACTCGCCCGGCGCAGGAATGGCGCCGGCGGCATGACGCGACGGGAACGCACCCACCTGCTTGGCCGAGCTCGGTTCGCGATAGGCGGCCGCGGCGAGGTGGCCCGCACGCACGGGCCCGCCTACGCGCGCGCCGTCGTCGAGGCGCTCGCCTCGCAGCAGCCCAATGCGACCCCGTCCGATGCGCAGGTCGTCGCCGCAGCCCAGTCCGCGCACCGGCAACTGCGCGCAAGGTTCCCGAAGTGGCGCAAGACCGTGCGGCGCTACCACCCCCGCGAGATCAGGAGCTGACCCGATGACCCTCGACCCCGTGCTGACCGCCTACCGCAGCTACCAGGCCGCATTCCGGGCGATGCTGAGCCACGACCCCAAGGCCGAGCGGCTGCAGTTCCGCGCGGCGCACCAACAGGTCCTCGCCGAAGAGTCCGCGATGGTGCGCGCCGCCCTCACCTACGGCACCGGTCCCGAGCCCCGCCCTGGCAGCTACGGCGGCGCCTTCGCGCTGGCCCTGCACCAGATCGCGCGCCGCGCCGCGGCGGCCGGCCTCGACGAGGACCTGACCAGGTACGAGGACGAGGCGCTCCTCGCCCCGCCCTCGCCGCCGGTCGCGCCGCCGTCCGCGCTCCTCGAGATCCGCGCTGCCGTCGCCGAGCTGGAACTGCACCTGCGAGAGCACGCGGCCGACGCCGCCCAGCAACTGCTCGACGGCACGCTCGCCGACGAGGAAGTCGGCGAGGACGACGAAGCGTCCCGCGCGGCGCGGGTCGTCGCCGGAGGCCCCGACGACGCGGTCGAGATCGGGCACGCGCGCAAGCGCTCGAGCTCCATCGCCGAGCACCGCCGGCAACCGCGCTGGGCCGCGGCGGTCCGCACCGTCGGCAAGTCCGCCGTCGAGAAGGAACTCGCCTTCGACGACGACCTGGCGAAGGTCATGAACGTCGCGATCGCCGCCCGCGAGACCATTGCGCCAGGCTGCACGGTCGACATCTACCGCCGCACCCTGCTGAACTGGCTGCTCACCGACACCTTGCCCGCCCTCACGCTGCCCAACCGGATCCACGGCGGTGCCGGCGGCGAGCTCATCCGCGACGGTGCCGCGGTCCTCGGCCTCATCGAGCCCATGGGTATCCGCTGGCGTGCTCGGCTCGCCGGTGCCGCCCCGGGGCAGTTCATCGAGCCCGGAACGGACTGGCCGACCCACGCGGCCGCCGCAGCTGAGATCCGCCGAGCAGCCGGAAAGTAGGAGCCGACGAGCTATCCCGCGGCGCGGGTGGTCCGCAACGCTGCATCGTGATGGCCGACCTGCGCCAGCTCGACACGGCCGTCCACCAGCTCCCACCACAGCAGGCGCGCCGCGCCGGGTGCCCCGCACTTGACGTACGCGCGGTACGCCGCGGCACCGTCCTCGCGGATCAGCGCGCGGCCCGCGCGGCGGTCGTGATGAGGGTGCACCCCGCGAACCGGAAGGGTGTACGCGCGGCGGGTGAGCACGTCGACCATGACCGCCAGGATGCGCTCGCGGCTGGCGAGCTCGGTGGCGAGCGGAAGAAGGTTCGGCCCGATCGCGTAGTCCCGCAAGGGCCACCGCTCGCGCTCATGCTCGGGAAGGTGTGCCAGCCACGTCAGCTCGATCTCGTGGCGCAGCTGCTGTTCCGGGTCGCTGTACGCCGCGGCCGGGTACGCCGCGGCCTCGAACTCGGCGAGGCGCTCGGCGAGTTCGTCAGCGCGCCGGCGTTCGGCGTCGAGCTCTGCGCGCAGCCGCGCGATCACCGCCGCTGTGTGGTTCGGGGGAGTGGGCGCGGCGTCAGCCCGGGGAACCGCCGGTGGGGCGTCTGTGGCCGTCTCAGGGGCTCGCTCCGTGCCGTTCGCGGTGGCCGGCGCTGAGTCGGGCGCGGCGGGTGGAGCGTCTTGCTCGGCCAGGCCGCGGGCGATCCGCTCGAGGACCTCGTCCTCGGTTCGGATGTCGGTGCGGATCACAGCAGTCCACCCGGCCGTGCCGATCACGCGAATGGCACCGCCGTAGGTTGCGCGGTCGCCCCGCATCTCGGGCGGCCACATCTCGGAGAACTGGTCGTTGTGCTCGACCGAGGGGAGCAACCAGACCTGGGCCCGATCGCCGACTGCCGCGCTGAGGCGCTTCGGGGAGAGGCCGTAGGGCCGCTCGGCCCGGTGGCGCGCGGAGACGATCACGATTGCGAGCGTGCGCTGAGGGTCCTCGATGGCGTTCGCCAAGTCGAGGACGTCGTTCGCGACTCGCGGCTCGTACCGGCCCATATCAGCGTGACGCTACACGAGGTGTTTTGCGAAGTTCGGTAACCGGCGAATATGGCCCTGCCGCCCGGCGGTCCGCGCGGCTAGAAGCACTTCCGCAGGGTGTCGGCGAACAGCGCGGGAACGGCGTCGTCCAGGTGGAACCCGTAGGGCTCGATGATCGAGAGGAACTGCTCCCGCATGTCGGCGCGGTCGACATCCTCGTCCTCCTCGACCGCGTCGCCGATCCTGCTGTCGAGATATGCCGCGAAGGTCGTGAGCCGGCGGGTCGACACGGCCCACGCTCCGACCTGCCGCATGTCGTACACATTGCCCATCGCCAGGCATGCCAGGGGCACAGGGAAACCCTCTTCTGCGGTCAGTTGCGTGACACGCTGCCTACTGACACCGAACAGTCGGCCGATCTCGGAATTGCCTCCGAGACGGAGAGTTTCGACGGCTGAGGCGACGTTTGGAGACATGCCCTCAACCTACTAGGCGACCGCCTAGTAGGCAACTGCCTAACTAAGAGTGACGGTGTATGCGCCGTCGCCGCGGACGAGCAGGCTGTGAAGCGCCGTCTCCGGCGGGTCCGAGCGGTCGATGCCCGCCGCATCGATGAGCCCGGAGGCGACTGCGGGCCGGTAGTACTCGGTCGCGATCCAAACGGCCGGGTCGTCTGGAACGACGGCGGTCAGCCACAGCTGTACCTGTCCCTGCGTCACGATCAGTTGGTACACCTCGTCGGGCTCGCGGACGAAGAGCCCACGGCGTCGTGCGGCGCGCTGAGCGGGTGTTTCCGTGCTGTACCCGGCGTCTATCGCGGATTCAGGGCTGAGCACGGTCACAGTCCTGGGGCCAGAGATCCACTCGGCGTCGGCGTGATCGAGGAAGTGCAGCCAGTTCACCAACGCGCAGCGGAGCTCGGGTGGGTCTTCGTACTGGCGGTGATCATCGAGCCAGCGTGCAGTGCGGCTGTCCGTGATCGGTAGGCGAACCCTCAACGCCGGCCCGTCCGGTCCGGGGTAGAACTCCGGAATCGTGATGCCCCATTTCACGGAAATTCTGCACCTGGTGCTCCATGTCGGTTCTGGCTGGTCGACGTCGACGATGTGGACGTGGCGATGCCAGCACGTGATCTTCTTTGCCAGGTCCGGGGCGACTCGCGCGGCGGTGAGAATTCTCGCTCCTTCCCGGGGGCCGGTGCCGTCGTACCCGATCGTTATCCGCTTCGGATCTGCTGCGGCCCAGTAGCCATCGCGCAGGCGTATCAGCATCGGCGGCGGCACGATCGAGCCATCGACAGTGCGGTACGCCGTCGGCGCCAGCGGCGCCAGTGCGAGCACTTCGGTCGGATCGGACGAGGCGAGTACTTCGGCCACCGGCCCGTGCTCGGCGACGAGGGCAGGCATGTCGGCAGCGCGCACCACCGGGATCGGCGGCGCGGTGGTGGTCTTGCTGTTGTTCGCCGCGGCGCTGATGGTGTTGAGTGTCGACAGCGGGACCCCGGTGATACGAGAGATCTGGGATGCGGTGTGCGCCCGGGTCGACACGAGCCTCCGGATGTCCGCGCCGATCGCGCCCGTGAGCTCGCGAGTGCGGGCCACGTTGTCCGCTCGACGGTGCAGCCCGTCGATGACGCGGTGGAGAAGGAACTCCTGCTGCGTGTTCGTCATGGCGCCTCCTGCGAGTCCTGTGCGAGAGCGGGGAGTTCGAATTCGGTGAGGAGGCCGCCCGGGTCCCGCATCACACCGTTGGACAGCACGCGGCCGGCGCAGCCCCGTGTACGTAACGGCGGGTCGGCGAGGTCGTAGTGCCGAAGTCGCAGATCCAGGTACTCGAACTCGGGGGACGTGGGCTGATGCATGTCCCGAATCCGCAAGGCCACAGCGATCGGTTGATAGGGGACACCGGTGAGGACTGCACGGAGCCGGGCGCGGGTGAGCTCGTCGTCAGAGAGCACCTCGAGGTAGCTGTCGAGTTGCGGGGTGATCGGGGGGAGTCCGTCGCGGGGGAGAACGATCTCGGTGTCGAAGATTCCAGCGACGTCGGTGGGGTAGACGACCGGGACGACGATGCAGCCGTCGACGCCCTTGAGCCGGTCCCCAACGGCATCCACGAGCCGACCAGCGCCGGAGAGTTGCCCCATGCCATCCAAGACGATCCCGATCGGCCCAGCGGAGAGCGCTGCGTCGATCTGGGGGAGCATGTCGTCAGCGCTACCGGTGGACGGAACGGCGATCTTCGTGACGTTCGGGTCGCCGGCGATCGGGTGGTAGGGATCAAGGCTCGGCAGCTGCCCGGGCGGGCAGCTGTAGTGCGTGACGATTACCTTGCGGCCCTGCGCAAGCCACTGCCCGGCGAGGTGGTTGGCGGTGACGCTCTTGCCCGCGGCGATCGGCCCGCTGATCCTGACTCGCCGCGCGTCGCTCGGGAGGGTGGCGCGCGCGCCGGCGAGAAGGGGCCCGCGATCGGCGCTGTCCTCGAAGACGGAGTCGAGCACGGCAAGATCCGCGCCGCGGTTCAAGAAGTGCCTGCGGATCCGCTGCTCGAGCTCGAAGTCACGAACCCGAGCGGAGAGGTCGGTGCGCGCTCCTTGCCGGAGCTGCACTCCGCGGATCTGGTCGGCGTCGTAGCCGCTGAACCGGCGGATACGACGGGAGGCGATGATCGCGCGGGCTCGGGAAAGGCTAACCCCCCAGAGCTCCGCGGCTTCCTGTGCGCTCATCAGCGGTGGAATCGGCATGCCACCAGAGTACTCCACATCCGAGCGAAACGCTCGGATGTAATCGAAGGCGGGCCATGGGGTGCCGGTGACCCCGCCAGGCCTGTGGCCCAGAACCGCCAGCGGTTCAGTTTCGCCAGGAAGGCTCCGCGGGGCGCCAGACCTGCGGGGACCCGTCGAACCACCTCTCCCATGCGATCTGAGCGTCGATCCGCTCCGCGGCGCGGCGGTTGCTGCGCACGATTTCGGACGCCCACTCGAGGTCGATGGTGGCGCCGGCGGCGATGGCCTCGAGCATGCGGCGCGAGGCTTCGGCGGCGGTCGCGCGGTAGCTGGCGGCCTCCGCGGCGAGCTGCGCGTGGTACGGCGAGAGCACGTACGTGGTGGAGGTGGAACGAGTGGCGACCATGAGGCCCCCTTCCTGCCCCTTCGGGGCAACGTGCGCGGGCGGACGGTCCGCCGCGCGGTATCTACTGGGGAAGGTGGGGTGTTCGTTCGTGGGGCCGCTCAGCGGCGCGCTACTGGTGGGCGATGCGCTCGAACTGGATCGCGGTGCGGCGCCGGTCCTGGCGGGTGCGGTTGCCGCGTACGCCCTGGACGTGCGCCCCGCCGGCGCCGGAGCGGATGCGCGCCATGCGCGCGGCGGCGCGCTCGCGGTCAGCCGGTGTCCGTGTGCTCTTCTTGGTCATGGAAGTCCTCCGATCGGCGTCGTGTTGGCGGCTATCGCGTAGGCGTCTCGCTCATGTCGAGCAGCTCGCGCAGCTGGCCCCAGGTGTACATCGCGGCGGTGCGGTAGAGGTCCGCGCGCACGATCTCGGTGCGCTTGGAACCGAACGGGCCGGTGCGGACAACCTTCTTGGTGACGGCGTAGCTGATGTAGTAGTAGGTTCCGGCGCTGGCGTAGCCGCAGCTTGCGCCCTGGGGGATGGTGACGCGCTCGCGGGCCTGGTTGGCGGCGGGAATGTCGGTGCGGGCGGTGTGCATGGTGTTCCCCTTCGGGTTGGTGGCTGGCCTTTCGCCTTGCCGATGAGATAATTGTATCTCACGTAGCCGATGGGCGCAACCCCCTGGGGGGTGAACTGGGGCCTAGAGTCGGCCGAGGAGCCCGGCGCGGTCGCCCTGCGGGCACTCGACCTCGTGTGCGTCGGCGATGTGCTCGCCGCAGTCCTCGCACCGGTCGTTGCGCCGGTAGAGGTCGCGGACGTCCTGGCGCCACTTCTCGGCAGCGACGCGACGCGCGGCCGCGCGGTGGAGGAGCTCCTCGGCGTTGATCTTGGCGACGGTGCCGTCCGCCAGCGAGCGCTCGACGGTGGCGATGTAGCGGTCCGCGGCGTCGTCGCACTTCTGTGCCATGGCGAGAAGGTCGTCGACCTTCTCGTCGAGGGTGCGAACGGGGGAGCCCATGAGGGCCAGGAACCAGGCGGTCTCGGGCGTGATCGCGGTGTCCTGGTTGCGGTTCATGGTGTCCCCCTTCGGGTTGGTGGCTGGCCTCTCCGCCTTGCAGATGAGATAAGAATATCTCATTCGTGCGCACGGCGCAACCCTTTCCGGGGGAGCTCAGCTCGGCGGCTGGATGAACGTGACTTGGCGGGGCGCGGCCGCGACGGTGAGGCCGGCCTTGCGCGCCGCCGCGCCGAACGGCAACGGTGCCGGGTCGGCTGGCCAGGCCGCAGGGCCGGCGGCATCGAAGACCGCCACCGCGTTCGCGGTGGCCGTGGTGGTGAACCGGGACTGGTAAAGCACGCCGCCGGCGACCGCGTCGAGTGCCTGCGCCCAGGCGCGCGTGACGGCGTAGGGGACCAGCGTGTGGATCTCGCGGGTCACTCCGAAATCGGCGGCGCGGTCGGCGCAGAGGTCGGCGAGATCACGCGCCGCGGGCACGTGCAGGCGCGAGACGGTGCGCTCGCTAGCGAAGGCGACCGGGACGACGCCGAGCTGGTGCAGGGTCGCGCCGAGGACCTCGCGCAACCGCAGTGCTGCTGTCGAGGGCGAGGTAGCACGTACCCCTGGTTCCGTCCAGATCGAAACGTCCTGTGCCAGAAGACGCGAAGAACCACGGCCCCAGCGCCCGACGGTGCGCGCGGTACAGGTCCGCTGTGGGTTCGATCGTGGCCAGGGGGAACTCGGCAAGATCGCGGCCGTGGGGCGGCTGCAGGGCGACCTGCTCGCGGGTCACGCAGCCCACCGTGCGGCATCAGCCCGCGCCGCGGCGAAGACCGGAGCGGGGTCGCCACCCGCGCGTAGGACGTCGGCGGCGGTCTCGCCGGCGAGGTCCGGGTTGGGGGAGCGAAGCCACAGCGCCGCCGTCCACGGATCGCCGGCGCCAGCCCGGAGAATCTGCCAGACCTCGGCCAGGTGCTCGACGACGGCGCGGGCGTCGGTGAACTGCCACGCGGGGTACACCCTGGTGCGCCGGTGGTCGTCGAGCTGGCAGGCGATCAAGGTGCCCGCCGCGGCGCGCTTGAGGACCGCCTGCTTGCTGATCCCAAGCCACTGGGTGAGCGTGGGCAACCCAGGCAACCGTGTCCGCACGAAGCTGGACATGGGTGCTGTCATGGGTGAATTCATGGGTGCGGTCATGGGTTGAAGCACGGGCGGCGAGCCGGGCTGAGTTGCGGGGCACAGGGCCGGGCGTGCAGCAGGCCTCGGCTCGGCCCCGCACGGCCCCTACAGGGGCGCGGGATAGTGGTGGTAGCCGTACGGCCCCTCGGCCCGGGAGTGTTCCGGGCAGTAGTGCCGGTAGCCGCCGGAGGCGCCGCCGCCCCAGTAGCACAGCACGGTGCCCTCGTTCAGGCAGGGGACGAAGAGGCTGCCGGTGAACGGGTCGAAGGGCCGGCGCTCCGGGTCGATGTCGATGTGACGGTCCTTGTGCGAGCACTTGGTGGTCATGGGAGCCCCTCTCGGGTTGTGGCGGGCCGGATGCCGTGCCGATGATGTAATAATATCTCATTGATTGATGTGGGGCAACTCCCTTTAGCTTCTTCCGGAGAGCGCGCGAGCGAGGATGTCGCGCTCGATCGTGAGCTTGGCGTTCTCAGCCTTGAGCCGCGCGATCTCCGCGGCCGCTCCCTTGTCGAGAGGCTGGGTCGATGTGCGCTTGCGGCGGTACCGGGCGATGCGTCGGCGGACCAGAGGGGCGATGCGCTGGGCAACGAAGAAGAGGGCGCCGAGGATGATCATGGTCGAGACGGTCATGTCGGTGAAGATCAGGAGCGCGACGACCGCCAGGACGATCCAGAGGGTCTGCTGGTTCCGCTTCATGGTTTCCCCTTCGGGTGAGTGGAGGGCCTCGCGCCCTACCGATGAGATAATCGTATCTCATCGGTAGGGCGGCGCGCAACCCCTCTCACCGAGAAGTTCCTTCGGCCTCTTCGACGATCCGTAGGGTCAGCTCAGCGAGAGCGAGGACCTTGGTGCCGTTGTCGGCGACGAGCGACATGGGCTGACGTGCGATCTCGGTCCGCCACAGGCGCGCGATCTTCATCCGGATCTCGTCGCGTGTGAGTGGGGCGCCGGCGCTCTGGTCGCTCATTTGGCCTGGTCTTCCTCGTCGGGATTGAACCAGATGCCGCACTGGGGGCAGTCGACGAGGCCCTCGGCGGCCCGGATGTCGGGGATCGACCTGCCGCACCCGACGATGCTGTGGGTGTACCCTTCGACCGCTGTGCTGGCGGGGCAGGTGACAGACCCGTGTTGGTCTAGGAGCTGATCGAGGTGACGATGGTGCTCTTCGTCCCAACCTCGAGTGAATGCGATGAGCAGGTGGGTCTTCTCGCCGACCCGCGCATCCGCGACTTCTGCCTGGATCAGGGGATGCGCGAACGGCGTTCGCTGCTGTCCGGCCCGGCTGGCCGCGCGCCCGAGTTCTGCGGCCTCGGATTCCGTGAGGGGCGTGGTGGGTGACATGGCGAAGATCCCTTCGGGGGTTGGTGGAGAGCCCTTAGCTCTACCGATGATGTAAGAATACATCAGTACGCGGCGAGGCGCAAACCTCCGCAGACGTATCTGGCTACGAATAAGACTGTAATGCAAAGTAGATTCAAACACTATGAAAGACAATAGGATTCATGAGTGGGCGGGGGGTGTTCCCCAATTGGTCACAGCCACTGCGTATTTAGCCGTCTTTGGAACTGTTTGGGTGCTGGGCCGCTTGCGGCCTTGGTGGGGTGGTGTTGCGGGGTGCTGGTGGGCGGCTTGCCGCGCGCCGGCGTGGGCGGTTCGCGTTGTTCTTACTGGGGGACGTGTGGTAGGATCGAGTCATGAAATCGTTTGGACGACACGAGAATCGAGCCGAGACGCCGCTTGCGGCGGCGGGTGTCGGGTGCCGGACAGCACCGGGTGCGCGGCCCGCTTGCGGGCCGTCTGAGTGGGCGCTTGCGCCCACGCGCCGGAGGCGCTGGCGCTTGCGCGGCGGCAGACGCTCGGAGCAATGCGT